>CAKOFX010000012.1:0-77807 GCA_933228675.1 Stomorhina lunata
TAGTCTAGTCATAGTCTAGTCATAGTCTAGTCATAGTCTAGTCATAGTCTAGTCATAGTCTAGTCATAGTCTAGTCATAGTCTAGTCATAGTCTAGTCATAGTCTAGTCATAGTCTAGTCATAGTCTAGTCATAGTCTAGTCATAGTCTAGTCATAGTCTAGTCATAGTCTAGTCATAGTCTAGTCATAGTCTAGTCATAGTCTAGTCATAGTCTAGTCATAGTCTAGTCATAGTCTAGTCATAGTCTAGTCATAGTCTAGTCATAGTCTAGTCATAGTCTAGTCATAGTCTAGTCATAGTCTAGTCATAGTCTAGTCATAGTCTAGTCATAGTCTAGTCATAGTCTAGTCATAGTCTAGTCATAGTCTAGTCATAGTCTAGTCATAGTCTAGTCATAGTCTAGTCATAGTCTAGTCATAGTCTAGTCATAGTCTAGTCATAGTCTAGTCATAGTCTAGTCATAGTCTAGTCATAGTCTAGTCATAGTCTAGTCATAGTCTAGTCATAGTCTAGTCATAGTCTAGTCATAGTCTAGTCATAGTCTAGTCATAGTCTAGTCATAGTCTAGTCATAGTCTAGTCATAGTCTAGTCATAGTCTAGTCATAGTCTAGTCATAGTCTAGTCATAGTCTAGTCATAGTCTAGTCATAGTCTAGTCATAGTCTAGTCATAGTCTAGTCATAGTCTAGTCATAGTCTAGTCATAGTCTAGTCATAGTCTAGTCATAGTCTAGTCATAGTCTAGTCATAGTCTAGTCATAGTCTAGTCATAGTCTAGTCATAGTCTAGTCATAGTCTAGTCATAGTCTAGTCATAGTCTAGTCATAGTCTAGTCATAGTCTAGTCATAGTCTAGTCATAGTCTAGTCATAGTCTAGTCATAGTCTAGTCATAGTCTAGTCATAGTCTAGTCATAGTCTAGTCATAGTCTAGTCATAGTCTAGTCATAGTCTAGTCATAGTCTAGTCATAGTCTAGTCATAGTCTAGTCATAGTCTAGTCATAGTCTAGTCATAGTCTAGTCATAGTCTAGTCATAGTCTAGTCATAGTCTAGTCATAGTCTAGTCATAGTCTAGTCATAGTCTAGTCATAGTCTAGTCATAGTCTAGTCATAGTCTAGTCATAGTCTAGTCATAGTCTAGTCATAGTCTAGTCATAGTCTAGTCATAGTCTAGTCATAGTCTAGTCATAGTCTAGTCATAGTCTAGTCATAGTCTAGTCATAGTCTAGTCATAGTCTAGTCATAGTCTAGTCATAGTCTAGTCATAGTCTAGTCATAGTCTAGTCATAGTCTAGTCATAGTCTAGTCATAGTCTAGTCATAGTCTAGTCATAGTCTAGTCATAGTCTAGTCATAGTCTAGTCATAGTCTAGTCATAGTCTAGTCATAGTCTAGTCATAGTCTAGTCATAGTCTAGTCATAGTCTAGTCATAGTCTAGTCATAGTCTAGTCATAGTCTAGTCATAGTCTAGTCATAGTCTAGTCATAGTCTAGTCATAGTCTAGTCATAGTCTAGTCATAGTCTAGTCATAGTCTAGTCATAGTCTAGTCATAGTCTAGTCATAGTCTAGTCATAGTCTAGTCATAGTCTAGTCATAGTCTAGTCATAGTCTAGTCATAGTCTAGTCATAGTCTAGTCATAGTCTAGTCATAGTCTAGTCATAGTCTAGTCATAGTCTAGTCATAGTCTAGTCATAGTCTAGTCATAGTCTAGTCATAGTCTAGTCATAGTCTAGTCATAGTCTAGTCATAGTCTAGTCATAGTCTAGTCATAGTCTAGTCATAGTCTAGTCATAGTCTAGTCATAGTCTAGTCATAGTCTAGTCATAGTCTAGTCATAGTCTAGTCATAGTCTAGTCATAGTCTAGTCATAGTCTAGTCATAGTCTAGTCATAGTCTAGTCATAGTCTAGTCATAGTCTAGTCATAGTCTAGTCATAGTCTAGTCATAGTCTAGTCATAGTCTAGTCATAGTCTAGTCATAGTCTAGTCATAGTCTAGTCATAGTCTAGTCATAGTCTAGTCATAGTCTAGTCATAGTCTAGTCATAGTCTAGTCATAGTCTAGTCATAGTCTAGTCATAGTCTAGTCATAGTCTAGTCATAGTCTAGTCATAGTCTAGTCATAGTCTAGTCATAGTCTAGTCATAGTCTAGTCATAGTCTAGTCATAGTCTAGTCATAGTCTAGTCATAGTCTAGTCATAGTCTAGTCATAGTCTAGTCATAGTCTAGTCATAGTCTAGTCATAGTCTAGTCATAGTCTAGTCATAGTCTAGTCATAGTCTAGTCATAGTCTAGTCATAGTCTAGTCATAGTCTAGTCATAGTCTAGTCATAGTCTAGTCATAGTCTAGTCATAGTCTAGTCATAGTCTAGTCATAGTCTAGTCATAGTCTAGTCATAGTCTAGTCATAGTCTAGTCATAGTCTAGTCATAGTCTAGTCATAGTCTAGTCATAGTCTAGTCATAGTCTAGTCATAGTCTAGTCATAGTCTAGTCATAGTCTAGTCATAGTCTAGTCATAGTCTAGTCATAGTCTAGTCATAGTCTAGTCATAGTCTAGTCATAGTCTAGTCATAGTCTAGTCATAGTCTAGTCATAGTCTAGTCATAGTCTAGTCATAGTCTAGTCATAGTCTAGTCATAGTCTAGTCATAGTCTAGTCATAGTCTAGTCATAGTCTAGTCATAGTCTAGTCATAGTCTAGTCATAGTCTAGTCATAGTCTAGTCATAGTCTAGTCATAGTCTAGTCATAGTCTAGTCATAGTCTAGTCATAGTCTAGTCATAGTCTAGTCATAGTCTAGTCATAGTCTAGTCATAGTCTAGTCATAGTCTAGTCATAGTCTAGTCATAGTCTAGTCATAGTCTAGTCATAGTCTAGTCATAGTCTAGTCATAGTCTAGTCATAGTCTAGTCATAGTCTAGTCATAGTCTAGTCATAGTCTAGTCATAGTCTAGTCATAGTCTAGTCATAGTCTAGTCATAGTCTAGTCATAGTCTAGTCATAGTCTAGTCATAGTCTAGTCATAGTCTAGTCATAGTCTAGTCATAGTCTAGTCATAGTCTAGTCATAGTCTAGTCATAGTCTAGTCATAGTCTAGTCATAGTCTAGTCATAGTCTAGTCATAGTCTAGTCATAGTCTAGTCATAGTCTAGTCATAGTCTAGTCATAGTCTAGTCATAGTCTAGTCATAGTCTAGTCATAGTCTAGTCATAGTCTAGTCATAGTCTAGTCATAGTCTAGTCATAGTCTAGTCATAGTCTAGTCATAGTCTAGTCATAGTCTAGTCATAGTCTAGTCATAGTCTAGTCATAGTCTAGTCATAGTCTAGTCATAGTCTAGTCATAGTCTAGTCATAGTCTAGTCATAGTCTAGTCATAGTCTAGTCATAGTCTAGTCATAGTCTAGTCATAGTCTAGTCATAGTCTAGTCATAGTCTAGTCATAGTCTAGTCATAGTCTAGTCATAGTCTAGTCATAGTCTAGTCATAGTCTAGTCATAGTCTAGTCATAGTCTAGTCATAGTCTAGTCATAGTCTAGTCATAGTCTAGTCATAGTCTAGTCATAGTCTAGTCATAGTCTAGTCATAGTCTAGTCATAGTCTAGTCATAGTCTAGTCATAGTCTAGTCATAGTCTAGTCATAGTCTAGTCATAGTCTAGTCATAGTCTAGTCATAGTCTAGTCATAGTCTAGTCATAGTCTAGTCATAGTCTAGTCATAGTCTAGTCATAGTCTAGTCATAGTCTAGTCATAGTCTAGTCATAGTCTAGTCATAGTCTAGTCATAGTCTAGTCATAGTCTAGTCATAGTCTAGTCATAGTCTAGTCATAGTCTAGTCATAGTCTAGTCATAGTCTAGTCATAGTCTAGTCATAGTCTAGTCATAGTCTAGTCATAGTCTAGTCATAGTCTAGTCATA
Source organism: Stomorhina lunata (assembly GCA_933228675.1). NCBI lineage: Eukaryota > Metazoa > Arthropoda > Insecta > Diptera > Rhiniidae > Stomorhina > Stomorhina lunata. The sequence goes on from CAKOFX010000012.1 coordinate 3,919, forward strand.
GTCTAGTCATAGTCTAGTCATAGTCTAGTCATAGTCTAGTCATAGTCTAGTCATAGTCTAGTCATAGTCTAGTCATAGTCTAGTCATAGTCTAGTCATAGTCTAGTCATAGTCTAGTCATAGTCTAGTCATAGTCTAGTCATAGTCTAGTCATAGTCTAGTCATAGTCTAGTCATAGTCTAGTCATAGTCTAGTCATAGTCTAGTCATAGTCTAGTCATAGTCTAGTCATAGTCTAGTCATAGTCTAGTCATAGTCTAGTCATAGTCTAGTCATAGTCTAGTCATAGTCTAGTCATAGTCTAGTCATAGTCTAGTCATAGTCTAGTCATAGTCTAGTCATAGTCTAGTCATAGTCTAGTCATAGTCTAGTCATAGTCTAGTCATAGTCTAGTCATAGTCTAGTCATAGTCTAGTCATAGTCTAGTCATAGTCTAGTCATAGTCTAGTCATAGTCTAGTCATAGTCTAGTCATAGTCTAGTCATAGTCTAGTCATAGTCTAGTCATAGTCTAGTCATAGTCTAGTCATAGTCTAGTCATAGTCTAGTCATAGTCTAGTCATAGTCTAGTCATAGTCTAGTCATAGTCTAGTCATAGTCTAGTCATAGTCTAGTCATAGTCTAGTCATAGTCTAGTCATAGTCTAGTCATAGTCTAGTCATAGTCTAGTCATAGTCTAGTCATAGTCTAGTCATAGTCTAGTCATAGTCTAGTCATAGTCTAGTCATAGTCTAGTCATAGTCTAGTCATAGTCTAGTCATAGTCTAGTCATAGTCTAGTCATAGTCTAGTCATAGTCTAGTCATAGTCTAGTCATAGTCTAGTCATAGTCTAGTCATAGTCTAGTCATAGTCTAGTCATAGTCTAGTCATAGTCTAGTCATAGTCTAGTCATAGTCTAGTCATAGTCTAGTCATAGTCTAGTCATAGTCTAGTCATAGTCTAGTCATAGTCTAGTCATAGTCTAGTCATAGTCTAGTCATAGTCTAGTCATAGTCTAGTCATAGTCTAGTCATAGTCTAGTCATAGTCTAGTCATAGTCTAGTCATAGTCTAGTCATAGTCTAGTCATAGTCTAGTCATAGTCTAGTCATAGTCTAGTCATAGTCTAGTCATAGTCTAGTCATAGTCTAGTCATAGTCTAGTCATAGTCTAGTCATAGTCTAGTCATAGTCTAGTCATAGTCTAGTCATAGTCTAGTCATAGTCTAGTCATAGTCTAGTCATAGTCTAGTCATAGTCTAGTCATAGTCTAGTCATAGTCTAGTCATAGTCTAGTCATAGTCTAGTCATAGTCTAGTCATAGTCTAGTCATAGTCTAGTCATAGTCTAGTCATAGTCTAGTCATAGTCTAGTCATAGTCTAGTCATAGTCTAGTCATAGTCTAGTCATAGTCTAGTCATAGTCTAGTCATAGTCTAGTCATAGTCTAGTCATAGTCTAGTCATAGTCTAGTCATAGTCTAGTCATAGTCTAGTCATAGTCTAGTCATAGTCTAGTCATAGTCTAGTCATAGTCTAGTCATAGTCTAGTCATAGTCTAGTCATAGTCTAGTCATAGTCTAGTCATAGTCTAGTCATAGTCTAGTCATAGTCTAGTCATAGTCTAGTCATAGTCTAGTCATAGTCTAGTCATAGTCTAGTCATAGTCTAGTCATAGTCTAGTCATAGTCTAGTCATAGTCTAGTCATAGTCTAGTCATAGTCTAGTCATAGTCTAGTCATAGTCTAGTCATAGTCTAGTCATAGTCTAGTCATAGTCTAGTCATAGTCTAGTCATAGTCTAGTCATAGTCTAGTCATAGTCTAGTCATAGTCTAGTCATAGTCTAGTCATAGTCTAGTCATAGTCTAGTCATAGTCTAGTCATAGTCTAGTCATAGTCTAGTCATAGTCTAGTCATAGTCTAGTCATAGTCTAGTCATAGTCTAGTCATAGTCTAGTCATAGTCTAGTCATAGTCTAGTCATAGTCTAGTCATAGTCTAGTCATAGTCTAGTCATAGTCTAGTCATAGTCTAGTCATAGTCTAGTCATAGTCTAGTCATAGTCTAGTAGTCTAGTCATAGTCTAGTCATAGTCTAGTCATAGTCTAGTCATAGTCTAGTCATAGTCTAGTCATAGTCTAGTCATAGTCTAGTCATAGTCTAGTCATAGTCTAGTCATAGTCTAGTCATAGTCTAGTCATAGTCTAGTCATAGTCTAGTCATAGTCTAGTCATAGTCTAGTCATAGTCTAGTCATAGTCTAGTCATAGTCTAGTCATAGTCTAGTCATAGTCTAGTCATAGTCTAGTCATAGTCTAGTCATAGTCTAGTCATAGTCTAGTCATAGTCTAGTCATAGTCTAGTCATAGTCTAGTCATAGTCTAGTCATAGTCTAGTCATAGTCTAGTCATAGTCTAGTCATAGTCTAGTCATAGTCTAGTCATAGTCTAGTCATAGTCTAGTCATAGTCTAGTCATAGTCTAGTCATAGTCTAGTCATAGTCTAGTCATAGTCTAGTCATAGTCTAGTCATAGTCTAGTCATAGTCTAGTCATAGTCTAGTCATAGTCTAGTCATAGTCTAGTCATAGTCTAGTCATAGTCTAGTCATAGTCTAGTCATAGTCTAGTCATAGTCTAGTCATAGTCTAGTCATAGTCTAGTCATAGTCTAGTCATAGTCTAGTCATAGTCTAGTCATAGTCTAGTCATAGTCTAGTCATAGTCTAGTCATAGTCTAGTCATAGTCTAGTCATAGTCTAGTCATAGTCTAGTCATAGTCTAGTCATAGTCTAGTCATAGTCTAGTCATAGTCTAGTCATAGTCTAGTCATAGTCTAGTCATAGTCTAGTCATAGTCTAGTCATAGTCTAGTCATAGTCTAGTCATAGTCTAGTCATAGTCTAGTCATAGTCTAGTCATAGTCTAGTCATAGTCTAGTCATAGTCTAGTCATAGTCTAGTCATAGTCTAGTCATAGTCTAGTCATAGTCTAGTCATAGTCTAGTCATAGTCTAGTCATAGTCTAGTCATAGTCTAGTCATAGTCTAGTCATAGTCTAGTCATAGTCTAGTCATAGTCTAGTCATAGTCTAGTCATAGTCTAGTCATAGTCTAGTCATAGTCTAGTCATAGTCTAGTCATAGTCTAGTCATAGTCTAGTCATAGTCTAGTCATAGTCTAGTCATAGTCTAGTCATAGTCTAGTCATAGTCTAGTCATAGTCTAGTCATAGTCTAGTCATAGTCTAGTCATAGTCTAGTCATAGTCTAGTCATAGTCTAGTCATAGTCTAGTCATAGTCTAGTCATAGTCTAGTCATAGTCTAGTCATAGTCTAGTCATAGTCTAGTCATAGTCTAGTCATAGTCTAGTCATAGTCTAGTCATAGTCTAGTCATAGTCTAGTCATAGTCTAGTCATAGTCTAGTCATAGTCTAGTCATAGTCTAGTCATAGTCTAGTCATAGTCTAGTCATAGTCTAGTCATAGTCTAGTCATAGTCTAGTCATAGTCTAGTCATAGTCTAGTCATAGTCTAGTCATAGTCTAGTCATAGTCTAGTCATAGTCTAGTCATAGTCTAGTCATAGTCTAGTCATAGTCTAGTCATAGTCTAGTCATAGTCTAGTCATAGTCTAGTCATAGTCTAGTCATAGTCTAGTCATAGTCTAGTCATAGTCTAGTCATAGTCTAGTCATAGTCTAGTCATAGTCTAGTCATAGTCTAGTCATAGTCTAGTCATAGTCTAGTCATAGTCTAGTCATAGTCTAGTCATAGTCTAGTCATAGTCTAGTCATAGTCTAGTCATAGTCTAGTCATAGTCTAGTCATAGTCTAGTCATAGTCTAGTCATAGTCTAGTCATAGTCTAGTCATAGTCTAGTCATAGTCTAGTCATAGTCTAGTCATAGTCTAGTCATAGTCTAGTCATAGTCTAGTCATAGTCTAGTCATAGTCTAGTCATAGTCTAGTCATAGTCTAGTCATAGTCTAGTCATAGTCTAGTCATAGTCTAGTCATAGTCTAGTCATAGTCTAGTCATAGTCTAGTCATAGTCTAGTCATAGTCTAGTCATAGTCTAGTCATAGTCTAGTCATAGTCTAGTCATAGTCTAGTCATAGTCTAGTCATAGTCTAGTCATAGTCTAGTCATAGTCTAGTCATAGTCTAGTCATAGTCTAGTCATAGTCTAGTCATAGTCTAGTCATAGTCTAGTCATAGTCTAGTCATAGTCTAGTCATAGTCTAGTCATAGTCTAGTCATAGTCTAGTCATAGTCTAGTCATAGTCTAGTCATAGTCTAGTCATAGTCTAGTCATAGTCTAGTCATAGTCTAGTCATAGTCTAGTCATAGTCTAGTCATAGTCTAGTCATAGTCTAGTCATAGTCTAGTCATAGTCTAGTCATAGTCTAGTCATAGTCTAGTCATAGTCTAGTCATAGTCTAGTCATAGTCTAGTCATAGTCTAGTCATAGTCTAGTCATAGTCTAGTCATAGTCTAGTCATAGTCTAGTCATAGTCTAGTCATAGTCTAGTCATAGTCTAGTCATAGTCTAGTCATAGTCTAGTCATAGTCTAGTCATAGTCTAGTCATAGTCTAGTCATAGTCTAGTCATAGTCTAGTCATAGTCTAGTCATAGTCTAGTCATAGTCTAGTCATAGTCTAGTCATAGTCTAGTCATAGTCTAGTCATAGTCTAGTCATAGTCTAGTCATAGTCTAGTCATAGTCTAGTCATAGTCTAGTCATAGTCTAGTCATAGTCTAGTCATAGTCTAGTCATAGTCTAGTCATAGTCTAGTCATAGTCTAGTCATAGTCTAGTCATAGTCTAGTCATAGTCTAGTCATAGTCTAGTCATAGTCTAGTCATAGTCTAGTCATAGTCTAGTCATAGTCTAGTCATAGTCTAGTCATAGTCTAGTCATAGTCTAGTCATAGTCTAGTCATAGTCTAGTCATAGTCTAGTCATAGTCTAGTCATAGTCTAGTCATAGTCTAGTCATAGTCTAGTCATAGTCTAGTCATAGTCTAGTCATAGTCTAGTCATAGTCTAGTCATAGTCTAGTCATAGTCTAGTCATAGTCTAGTCATAGTCTAGTCATAGTCTAGTCATAGTCTAGTCATAGTCTAGTCATAGTCTAGTCATAGTCTAGTCATAGTCTAGTCATAGTCTAGTCATAGTCTAGTCATAGTCTAGTCATAGTCTAGTCATAGTCTAGTCATAGTCTAGTCATAGTCTAGTCATAGTCTAGTCATAGTCTAGTCATAGTCTAGTCATAGTCTAGTCATAGTCTAGTCATAGTCTAGTCATAGTCTAGTCATAGTCTAGTCATAGTCTAGTCATAGTCTAGTCATAGTCTAGTCATAGTCTAGTCATAGTCTAGTCATAGTCTAGTCATAGTCTAGTCATAGTCTAGTCATAGTCTAGTCATAGTCTAGTCATAGTCTAGTCATAGTCTAGTCATAGTCTAGTCATAGTCTAGTCATAGTCTAGTCATAGTCTAGTCATAGTCTAGTCATAGTCTAGTCATAGTCTAGTCATAGTCTAGTCATAGTCTAGTCATAGTCTAGTCATAGTCTAGTCATAGTCTAGTCATAGTCTAGTCATAGTCTAGTCATAGTCTAGTCATAGTCTAGTCATAGTCTAGTCATAGTCTAGTCATAGTCTAGTAGTCTAGTCATAGTCTAGTCATAGTCTAGTCATAGTCTAGTCATAGTCTAGTCATAGTCTAGTCATAGTCTAGTCATAGTCTAGTCATAGTCTAGTCATAGTCTAGTCATAGTCTAGTCATAGTCTAGTCATAGTCTAGTCATAGTCTAGTCATAGTCTAGTCATAGTCTAGTCATAGTCTAGTCATAGTCTAGTCATAGTCTAGTCATAGTCTAGTCATAGTCTAGTCATAGTCTAGTCATAGTCTAGTCATAGTCTAGTCATAGTCTAGTCATAGTCTAGTCATAGTCTAGTCATAGTCTAGTCATAGTCTAGTCATAGTCTAGTCATAGTCTAGTCATAGTCTAGTCATAGTCTAGTCATAGTCTAGTCATAGTCTAGTCATAGTCTAGTCATAGTCTAGTCATAGTCTAGTCATAGTCTAGTCATAGTCTAGTCATAGTCTAGTCATAGTCTAGTCATAGTCTAGTCATAGTCTAGTCATAGTCTAGTCATAGTCTAGTCATAGTCTAGTCATAGTCTAGTCATAGTCTAGTCATAGTCTAGTCATAGTCTAGTCATAGTCTAGTCATAGTCTAGTCATAGTCTAGTCATAGTCTAGTCATAGTCTAGTCATAGTCTAGTCATAGTCTAGTCATAGTCTAGTCATAGTCTAGTCATAGTCTAGTCATAGTCTAGTCATAGTCTAGTCATAGTCTAGTCATAGTCTAGTCATAGTCTAGTCATAGTCTAGTCATAGTCTAGTCATAGTCTAGTCATAGTCTAGTCATAGTCTAGTCATAGTCTAGTCATAGTCTAGTCATAGTCTAGTCATAGTCTAGTCATAGTCTAGTCATAGTCTAGTCATAGTCTAGTCATAGTCTAGTCATAGTCTAGTCATAGTCTAGTCATAGTCTAGTCATAGTCTAGTCATAGTCTAGTCATAGTCTAGTCATAGTCTAGTCATAGTCTAGTCATAGTCTAGTCATAGTCTAGTCATAGTCTAGTCATAGTCTAGTCATAGTCTAGTCATAGTCTAGTCATAGTCTAGTCATAGTCTAGTCATAGTCTAGTCATAGTCTAGTCATAGTCTAGTCATAGTCTAGTCATAGTCTAGTCATAGTCTAGTCATAGTCTAGTCATAGTCTAGTCATAGTCTAGTCATAGTCTAGTCATAGTCTAGTCATAGTCTAGTCATAGTCTAGTCATAGTCTAGTCATAGTCTAGTCATAGTCTAGTCATAGTCTAGTCATAGTCTAGTCATAGTCTAGTCATAGTCTAGTCATAGTCTAGTCATAGTCTAGTCATAGTCTAGTCATAGTCTAGTCATAGTCTAGTCATAGTCTAGTCATAGTCTAGTCATAGTCTAGTCATAGTCTAGTCATAGTCTAGTCATAGTCTAGTCATAGTCTAGTCATAGTCTAGTCATAGTCTAGTCATAGTCTAGTCATAGTCTAGTCATAGTCTAGTCATAGTCTAGTCATAGTCTAGTCATAGTCTAGTCATAGTCTAGTCATAGTCTAGTCATAGTCTAGTCATAGTCTAGTCATAGTCTAGTCATAGTCTAGTCATAGTCTAGTCATAGTCTAGTCATAGTCTAGTCATAGTCTAGTCATAGTCTAGTCATAGTCTAGTCATAGTCTAGTCATAGTCTAGTCATAGTCTAGTCATAGTCTAGTCATAGTCTAGTCATAGTCTAGTCATAGTCTAGTCATAGTCTAGTCATAGTCTAGTCATAGTCTAGTCATAGTCTAGTCATAGTCTAGTCATAGTCTAGTCATAGTCTAGTCATAGTCTAGTCATAGTCTAGTCATAGTCTAGTCATAGTCTAGTCATAGTCTAGTCATAGTCTAGTCATAGTCTAGTCATAGTCTAGTCATAGTCTAGTCATAGTCTAGTCATAGTCTAGTCATAGTCTAGTCATAGTCTAGTCATAGTCTAGTCATAGTCTAGTCATAGTCTAGTCATAGTCTAGTCATAGTCTAGTCATAGTCTAGTCATAGTCTAGTCATAGTCTAGTCATAGTCTAGTCATAGTCTAGTCATAGTCTAGTCATAGTCTAGTCATAGTCTAGTCATAGTCTAGTCATAGTCTAGTCATAGTCTAGTCATAGTCTAGTCATAGTCTAGTCATAGTCTAGTCATAGTCTAGTCATAGTCTAGTCATAGTCTAGTCATAGTCTAGTCATAGTCTAGTCATAGTCTAGTCATAGTCTAGTCATAGTCTAGTCATAGTCTAGTCATAGTCTAGTCATAGTCTAGTCATAGTCTAGTCATAGTCTAGTCATAGTCTAGTCATAGTCTAGTCATAGTCTAGTCATAGTCTAGTCATAGTCTAGTCATAGTCTAGTCATAGTCTAGTCATAGTCTAGTCATAGTCTAGTCATAGTCTAGTCATAGTCTAGTCATAGTCTAGTCATAGTCTAGTCATAGTCTAGTCATAGTCTAGTCATAGTCTAGTCATAGTCTAGTCATAGTCTAGTCATAGTCTAGTCATAGTCTAGTCATAGTCTAGTCATAGTCTAGTCATAGTCTAGTCATAGTCTAGTCATAGTCTAGTCATAGTCTAGTCATAGTCTAGTCATAGTCTAGTCATAGTCTAGTCATAGTCTAGTCATAGTCTAGTCATAGTCTAGTCATAGTCTAGTCATAGTCTAGTCATAGTCTAGTCATAGTCTAGTCATAGTCTAGTCATAGTCTAGTCATAGTCTAGTCATAGTCTAGTCATAGTCTAGTCATAGTCTAGTCATAGTCTAGTCATAGTCTAGTCATAGTCTAGTCATAGTCTAGTCATAGTCTAGTCATAGTCTAGTCATAGTCTAGTCATAGTCTAGTCATAGTCTAGTCATAGTCTAGTCATAGTCTAGTCATAGTCTAGTCATAGTCTAGTCATAGTCTAGTCATAGTCTAGTCATAGTCTAGTCATAGTCTAGTCATAGTCTAGTCATAGTCTAGTCATAGTCTAGTCATAGTCTAGTCATAGTCTAGTCATAGTCTAGTCATAGTCTAGTCATAGTCTAGTCATAGTCTAGTCATAGTCTAGTCATAGTCTAGTCATAGTCTAGTCATAGTCTAGTCATAGTCTAGTCATAGTCTAGTCATAGTCTAGTCATAGTCTAGTCATAGTCTAGTCATAGTCTAGTCATAGTCTAGTCATAGTCTAGTCATAGTCTAGTCATAGTCTAGTCATAGTCTAGTCATAGTCTAGTCATAGTCTAGTCATAGTCTAGTCATAGTCTAGTCATAGTCTAGTCATAGTCTAGTCATAGTCTAGTCATAGTCTAGTCATAGTCTAGTCATAGTCTAGTCATAGTCTAGTCATAGTCTAGTCATAGTCTAGTCATAGTCTAGTCATAGTCTAGTCATAGTCTAGTCATAGTCTAGTCATAGTCTAGTCATAGTCTAGTCATAGTCTAGTCATAGTCTAGTCATAGTCTAGTCATAGTCTAGTCATAGTCTAGTCATAGTCTAGTCATAGTCTAGTCATAGTCTAGTCATAGTCTAGTCATAGTCTAGTCATAGTCTAGTCATAGTCTAGTCATAGTCTAGTCATAGTCTAGTCATAGTCTAGTCATAGTCTAGTCATAGTCTAGTCATAGTCTAGTCATAGTCTAGTCATAGTCTAGTCATAGTCTAGTCATAGTCTAGTCATAGTCTAGTCATAGTCTAGTCATAGTCTAGTCATAGTCTAGTCATAGTCTAGTCATAGTCTAGTCATAGTCTAGTCATAGTCTAGTCATAGTCTAGTCATAGTCTAGTCATAGTCTAGTCATAGTCTAGTCATAGTCTAGTCATAGTCTAGTCATAGTCTAGTCATAGTCTAGTCATAGTCTAGTCATAGTCTAGTCATAGTCTAGTCATAGTCTAGTCATAGTCTAGTCATAGTCTAGTCATAGTCTAGTCATAGTCTAGTCATAGTCTAGTCATAGTCTAGTCATAGTCTAGTCATAGTCTAGTCATAGTCTAGTCATAGTCTAGTCATAGTCTAGTCATAGTCTAGTCATAGTCTAGTCATAGTCTAGTCATAGTCTAGTCATAGTCTAGTCATAGTCTAGTCATAGTCTAGTCATAGTCTAGTCATAGTCTAGTCATAGTCTAGTCATAGTAGTCTAGTCATAGTCTAGTCATAGTCTAGTCATAGTCTAGTCATAGTCTAGTCATAGTCTAGTCATAGTCTAGTCATAGTCTAGTCATAGTCTAGTCATAGTCTAGTCATAGTCTAGTCATAGTCTAGTCATAGTCTAGTCATAGTCTAGTCATAGTCTAGTCATAGTCTAGTCATAGTCTAGTCATAGTCTAGTCATAGTCTAGTCATAGTCTAGTCATAGTCTAGTCATAGTCTAGTCATAGTCTAGTCATAGTCTAGTCATAGTCTAGTCATAGTCTAGTCATAGTCTAGTCATAGTCTAGTCATAGTCTAGTCATAGTCTAGTCATAGTCTAGTCATAGTCTAGTCATAGTCTAGTCATAGTCTAGTCATAGTCTAGTCATAGTCTAGTCATAGTCTAGTCATAGTCTAGTCATAGTCTAGTCATAGTCTAGTCATAGTCTAGTCATAGTCTAGTCATAGTCTAGTCATAGTCTAGTCATAGTCTAGTCATAGTCTAGTCATAGTCTAGTCATAGTCTAGTCATAGTCTAGTCATAGTCTAGTCATAGTCTAGTCATAGTCTAGTCATAGTCTAGTCATAGTCTAGTCATAGTCTAGTCATAGTCTAGTCATAGTCTAGTCATAGTCTAGTCATAGTCTAGTCATAGTCTAGTCATAGTCTAGTCATAGTCTAGTCATAGTCTAGTCATAGTCTAGTCATAGTCTAGTCATAGTCTAGTCATAGTCTAGTCATAGTCTAGTCATAGTCTAGTCATAGTCTAGTCATAGTCTAGTCATAGTCTAGTCATAGTCTAGTCATAGTCTAGTCATAGTCTAGTCATAGTCTAGTCATAGTCTAGTCATAGTCTAGTCATAGTCTAGTCATAGTCTAGTCATAGTCTAGTCATAGTCTAGTCATAGTCTAGTCATAGTCTAGTCATAGTCTAGTCATAGTCTAGTCATAGTCTAGTCATAGTCTAGTCATAGTCTAGTCATAGTCTAGTCATAGTCTAGTCATAGTCTAGTCATAGTCTAGTCATAGTCTAGTCATAGTCTAGTCATAGTCTAGTCATAGTCTAGTCATAGTCTAGTCATAGTCTAGTCATAGTCTAGTCATAGTCTAGTCATAGTCTAGTCATAGTCTAGTCATAGTCTAGTCATAGTCTAGTCATAGTCTAGTCATAGTCTAGTCATAGTCTAGTCATAGTCTAGTCATAGTCTAGTCATAGTCTAGTCATAGTCTAGTCATAGTCTAGTCATAGTCTAGTCATAGTCTAGTCATAGTCTAGTCATAGTCTAGTCATAGTCTAGTCATAGTCTAGTCATAGTCTAGTCATAGTCTAGTCATAGTCTAGTCATAGTCTAGTCATAGTCTAGTCATAGTCTAGTCATAGTCTAGTCATAGTCTAGTCATAGTCTAGTCATAGTCTAGTCATAGTCTAGTCATAGTCTAGTCATAGTCTAGTCATAGTCTAGTCATAGTCTAGTCATAGTCTAGTCATAGTCTAGTCATAGTCTAGTCATAGTCTAGTCATAGTCTAGTCATAGTCTAGTCATAGTCTAGTCATAGTCTAGTCATAGTCTAGTCATAGTCTAGTCATAGTCTAGTCATAGTCTAGTCATAGTCTAGTCATAGTCTAGTCATAGTCTAGTCATAGTCTAGTCATAGTCTAGTCATAGTCTAGTCATAGTCTAGTCATAGTCTAGTCATAGTCTAGTCATAGTCTAGTCATAGTCTAGTCATAGTCTAGTCATAGTCTAGTCATAGTCTAGTCATAGTCTAGTCATAGTCTAGTCATAGTCTAGTCATAGTCTAGTCATAGTCTAGTCATAGTCTAGTCATAGTCTAGTCATAGTCTAGTCATAGTCTAGTCATAGTCTAGTCATAGTCTAGTCATAGTCTAGTCATAGTCTAGTCATAGTCTAGTCATAGTCTAGTCATAGTCTAGTCATAGTCTAGTCATAGTCTAGTCATAGTCTAGTCATAGTCTAGTCATAGTCTAGTCATAGTCTAGTCATAGTCTAGTCATAGTCTAGTCATAGTCTAGTCATAGTCTAGTCATAGTCTAGTCATAGTCTAGTCATAGTCTAGTCATAGTCTAGTCATAGTCTAGTCATAGTCTAGTCATAGTCTAGTCATAGTCTAGTCATAGTCTAGTCATAGTCTAGTCATAGTCTAGTCATAGTCTAGTCATAGTCTAGTCATAGTCTAGTCATAGTCTAGTCATAGTCTAGTCATAGTCTAGTCATAGTCTAGTCATAGTCTAGTCATAGTCTAGTCATAGTCTAGTCATAGTCTAGTCATAGTCTAGTCATAGTCTAGTCATAGTCTAGTCATAGTCTAGTCATAGTCTAGTCATAGTCTAGTCATAGTCTAGTCATAGTCTAGTCATAGTCTAGTCATAGTCTAGTCATAGTCTAGTCATAGTCTAGTCATAGTCTAGTCATAGTCTAGTCATAGTCTAGTCATAGTCTAGTCATAGTCTAGTCATAGTCTAGTCATAGTCTAGTCATAGTCTAGTCATAGTCTAGTCATAGTCTAGTCATAGTCTAGTCATAGTCTAGTCATAGTCTAGTCATAGTCTAGTCATAGTCTAGTCATAGTCTAGTCATAGTCTAGTCATAGTCTAGTCATAGTCTAGTCATAGTCTAGTCATAGTCTAGTCATAGTCTAGTCATAGTCTAGTCATAGTCTAGTCATAGTCTAGTCATAGTCTAGTCATAGTCTAGTCATAGTCTAGTCATAGTCTAGTCATAGTCTAGTCATAGTCTAGTCATAGTCTAGTCATAGTCTAGTCATAGTCTAGTCATAGTCTAGTCATAGTCTAGTCATAGTCTAGTCATAGTCTAGTCATAGTCTAGTCATAGTCTAGTCATAGTCTAGTCATAGTCTAGTCATAGTCTAGTCATAGTCTAGTCATAGTCTAGTCATAGTCTAGTCATAGTCTAGTCATAGTCTAGTCATAGTCTAGTCATAGTCTAGTCATAGTCTAGTCATAGTCTAGTCATAGTCTAGTCATAGTCTAGTCATAGTCTAGTCATAGTCTAGTCATAGTCTAGTCATAGTCTAGTCATAGTCTAGTCATAGTCTAGTCATAGTCTAGTCATAGTCTAGTCATAGTCTAGTCATAGTCTAGTCATAGTCTAGTCATAGTCTAGTCATAGTCTAGTCATAGTCTAGTCATAGTCTAGTCATAGTCTAGTCATAGTCTAGTCATAGTCTAGTCATAGTCTAGTCATAGTCTAGTCATAGTCTAGTCATAGTCTAGTCATAGTCTAGTCATAGTCTAGTCATAGTCTAGTCATAGTCTAGTCATAGTCTAGTCATAGTCTAGTCATAGTCTAGTCATAGTCTAGTCATAGTCTAGTCATAGTCTAGTCATAGTCTAGTCATAGTCTAGTCATAGTCTAGTCATAGTCTAGTCATAGTCTAGTCATAGTCTAGTCATAGTCTAGTCATAGTCTAGTCATAGTCTAGTCATAGTCTAGTCATAGTCTAGTCATAGTCTAGTCATAGTCTAGTCATAGTCTAGTCATAGTCTAGTCATAGTCTAGTCATAGTCTAGTCATAGTCTAGTCATAGTCTAGTCATAGTCTAGTCATAGTCTAGTCATAGTCTAGTCATAGTCTAGTCATAGTCTAGTCATAGTCTAGTCATAGTCTAGTCATAGTCTAGTCATAGTCTAGTCATAGTCTAGTCATAGTCTAGTCATAGTCTAGTCATAGTCTAGTCATAGTCTAGTCATAGTCTAGTCATAGTCTAGTCATAGTCTAGTCATAGTCTAGTCATAGTCTAGTCATAGTCTAGTCATAGTCTAGTCATAGTCTAGTCATAGTCTAGTCATAGTCTAGTCATAGTCTAGTCATAGTCTAGTCATAGTCTAGTCATAGTCTAGTCATAGTCTAGTCATAGTCTAGTCATAGTCTAGTCATAGTCTAGTCATAGTCTAGTCATAGTCTAGTCATAGTCTAGTCATAGTCTAGTCATAGTCTAGTCATAGTCTAGTCATAGTCTAGTCATAGTCTAGTCATAGTCTAGTCATAGTCTAGTCATAGTCTAGTCATAGTCTAGTCATAGTCTAGTCATAGTCTAGTCATAGTCTAGTCATAGTCTAGTCATAGTCTAGTCATAGTCTAGTCATAGTCTAGTCATAGTCTAGTCATAGTCTAGTCATAGTCTAGTCATAGTCTAGTCATAGTCTAGTCATAGTCTAGTCATAGTCTAGTCATAGTCTAGTCATAGTCTAGTCATAGTCTAGTCATAGTCTAGTCATAGTCTAGTCATAGTCTAGTCATAGTCTAGTCATAGTCTAGTCATAGTCTAGTCATAGTCTAGTCATAGTCTAGTCATAGTCTAGTCATAGTCTAGTCATAGTCTAGTCATAGTCTAGTCATAGTCTAGTCATAGTCTAGTCATAGTCTAGTCATAGTCTAGTCATAGTCTAGTCATAGTCTAGTCATAGTCTAGTCATAGTCTAGTCATAGTCTAGTCATAGTCTAGTCATAGTCTAGTCATAGTCTAGTCATAGTCTAGTCATAGTCTAGTCATAGTCTAGTCATAGTCTAGTCATAGTCTAGTCATAGTCTAGTCATAGTCTAGTCATAGTCTAGTCATAGTCTAGTCATAGTCTAGTCATAGTCTAGTCATAGTCTAGTCATAGTCTAGTCATAGTCTAGTCATAGTCTAGTCATAGTCTAGTCATAGTCTAGTCATAGTCTAGTCATAGTCTAGTCATAGTCTAGTCATAGTCTAGTCATAGTCTAGTCATAGTCTAGTCATAGTCTAGTCATAGTCTAGTCATAGTCTAGTCATAGTCTAGTCATAGTCTAGTCATAGTCTAGTCATAGTCTAGTCATAGTCTAGTCATAGTCTAGTCATAGTCTAGTCATAGTCTAGTCATAGTCTAGTCATAGTCTAGTCATAGTCTAGTCATAGTCTAGTCATAGTCTAGTCATAGTCTAGTCATAGTCTAGTCATAGTCTAGTCATAGTCTAGTCATAGTCTAGTCATAGTCTAGTCATAGTCTAGTCATAGTCTAGTCATAGTCTAGTCATAGTCTAGTCATAGTCTAGTCATAGTCTAGTCATAGTCTAGTCATAGTCTAGTCATAGTCTAGTCATAGTCTAGTCATAGTCTAGTCATAGTCTAGTCATAGTCTAGTCATAGTCTAGTCATAGTCTAGTCTAGTCATAGTCTAGTCATAGTCTAGTCATAGTCTAGTCATAGTCTAGTCATAGTCTAGTCATAGTCTAGTCATAGTCTAGTCATAGTCTAGTCATAGTCTAGTCATAGTCTAGTCATAGTCTAGTCATAGTCTAGTCATAGTCTAGTCATAGTCTAGTCATAGTCTAGTCATAGTCAGTAAATTGAAAAATGTTTCTATGTTTTTTTGTGAGGAACAATTTTTAATTTATTTCATTTTCCTTTTTAATTTGTTCCTTATCGAAATCATTTAATTTATATCCTCAAACAGGAAATATATAATAAAATGAGTATAATTTTTCTTTCATGCTTCTACTTTCTTTAATTGCTTAATGATATTCAGAGATTTCAGCAGATAAGTTTGTCATCTCAGACAATCATGAAAAGCATTTAAATATATATATATTATTTCATTAATTTTAATACAATTTCCATTTTAGTTATTTCCCCACTAAATGTGTAAGCCAGCATAAAATGTTTGTAACGCAATTTTACTTTAGTTTAGATTTATCTGATTTTGCGCTTAACTCTACAGAATAATATCATTCGAAGGCTCAAGTGTTTTAAATCGCATTTTAATATCTCGTTTTACAACGAAATTTAATTTTAAAATATAATGAAAATAAATTACTTTCTACTCGAGTTAACTTGGCTTACCAGACAGACACAGACAAACAAAAAACGCAAGTAACACAAACACCCACATACATCAAGAGCTACGTAAGAAGAGACATCCTTGACAAAACTAAATATGAAAAACATTAAAATAGACATAAGATTAAATTTCCTGTTACTGTTTGGAAGCAGTTATACATTTTATATATTTCTCGGTCTAACCGTGTAGATGGAGCTGCTGATGCTGCTGCTTCTGGTATTTTTTCCTGTTTTCTTAACATTTTTTGTTGTTAATATCGTTGTTGTTGTATAAAGTTTAACGTTAAGATGGCGGAAGACATAAATTATTTTGTCTGCGTTCTAAACGAATAAAGTAAAAGCTTTAAGACTTGTTTTTGAATTAGGTATATATGCGTGCGTTTATACTCATATGTATGCGATTGAATGTAAATGTGTAACAAATACAATATTAATGTTTTGGTTATGCAACCACAAATATGTATATGTTTAGCTTAAGGCATAAAATAATAATATTTGATAAAAAAAGAAATGAAATACTAAAAGAAGGTACGAATTTTGTGGAAACGAAAACAAACTTTCATTTGTTGGTAAGGAAACGGAAATATACATATGAAGAAGATTTAAATGTATTTCTCATACATAAGCATTAGACAATTTTTGAATAATTTCTTATAAAATAGTAAAGTTCTGAAAACTAAATTCTTAGGTTTTTTTTAAATTATTTCTATGTCTATGTATGTCTAGAACTATAGTTGACTTTGTAATCCACTAAAGACCATTAAAACTCTTAATATCATTTTACATTAATCAAATTTCTTTGTCAGTCAAATCAATATCATTTTCATTTCTTATTTGTTAACTTTGTTAAGTTAATAGTTGTTATTATATACTCGTATTTGTTTGTCATATCATTTATTATTACATGAAAATTGTATTAGTTTCTCGATTATACTTTTGACATATCCAAAACAAATATTGTTAGAGTTTTTTTTATTTTATTTATAATATGTCCAAATAAACAAGAATATAAATCGATTAGACTTTTTACATACTCGTCAAAAACAAAAAAAAAAGCAATAAGACACGAGTATTTTAGATGTTGATGGATGGCTAGAGTAGAATTTTGTTGGTTGAATTGACATTGATAAAAAATACTTAATTATATTTATAAATAAATGAACAAGTCAAGAATAAATTAACTTTTATATTAATTGTCCGTGTCTCGATTGAGAAGAAAATTAATAAATAAGGAATTTCAGGGCATATTTATAATAAATGATTAGTTATATTTTTAACTCTTACTAAGTTAAACAACCAACAAAAGTGATTTACTAACTGATTGAGCTTCTTTTGAAATATCTCACTAGTTTTCCTAGGTTTTAATTATACTTTAAGATCATTGGAATTTGTAAAGTTTGTTTAATATAAGTGTATATTTTGTCCTTGCCTACTTTTGGCGCTATAATTCTGAATGACAAACAAACTATGAATGGTAACTTTTAGTATACCAATCGACTCAGAATCACTTCCTAAGTTGATTAAACGATGTCCGTCCTGATGGATATCCATGTAAGCTTGTTATCAAAGTACAGTTCGTAAGTTGACTTGACTTTAGTAGTGAAGAGCATCATATAGTCTGACTTAATCGACTATAGCATTTCTTACATATTTTCTATTTTATTTGACATATATTACTATATAGTTTCTTGTTTAAATATAGTTATTTCAAAACAGGAATTAACGAAAACTACATTTGCCCTAAAGCTATTGTCATATTTAATATTTTAACAATTTTTATTTGTATATAAAATAAATACAATTTTTTTAAATTCCTAGCGTATTTACAAAATTTCAGAAACTAACAAAAATAAAAAACAACTTTATTATTTCATCAACTTTTTCTCATTTTTTATTTTATAGCAATTATCAAATTATACTGGGAAAAAAATCTGCTAGCACAACAAATATTTACTTCTGATTTTTCGGATGCATAAGGTATACAGAGCTATATTGTTCACAACTTTGGGGAGTCTAGTAAATAAAGTTTTCATAGTTTTTTTTTTTCATTTTTGTTATTTTATGGCTTTAACAATTTTGTTAAATATGTTACCTTTAGTTTGCCATCAACAACCTCATCACCAACATCATCATTATTACTATTATACTAGTGTTGGTAACAAAGTTGGAGCAACAACATTTTTTACTACTTCCTGTGAAACATTTTTTGAGACGACAAAAAAAAATGAAAAAAAGTATTTGTGTCAAACATGTGTTGTATAACATTGAAGACATATTTACCAAATAGAAAAATTTTGTATAAAACGGGGAAATTTTTAAAAAATTTCCGATCAAAAAGGAAATTTTTGAAAAATTTGATATAAAAATAGGACATTTTTAAAAAATTTCCTATAAAAATAGAAAACTTTGGAAAAACTTGCTATAAAACTAAGAAATTTTTAAAAAATTTTCTATAACAATAGGAAACTTTGGAAAAATTCCTATAAAAATAGGAAATTTTGGAAAAATTCCTATCAAAATTGGAAATTTTGGAAAATTTCCTATAAAATAGGAAATTTTGGAAAAATTCCTATAAAAATAGGAAATTTTTGAAAAATTTCCTATAAAAATAAAAAAACTTTAGAAAAAATTCCTATGACAAGAGGAAATTTTTGAAAAATTTTCTTCAAAAATTTACTATTTCTATAGGAAATTTTTACAAAATTTAGGAAATTTTTCAAAAGTTTACCATTGTTCTAGGAAATTATTCAAAAATTTAAATAATTTCCTTTAACAATAGTAAGCTTTTGAAAAGTTTCCTACAAAAATAGTAAATTTTTTAAAAATTTCCTATAGAAATATTAAATTTTTGAAAACTCGCCTATAAAAATAGGAAATTTTTGAAAAATTTCCTATAAAAATAGTAAATGTTTGAAAAATTTCTTGTAAAAATAGTAAGTTTTTGAAAAATTTCCTATAAATAAAGAAAATTTTTGAAAAATTTCCTAAAAAAATAGGAAATTTTTGAAAATTCTCCATTAAAAATAGGTAATTTTTGAAAAATTTCCTATAAAAATTGGAAATTTTTTAAACATTTTTTATAAATTCTTGAAAAATTTCCTATAAAAATAATAAATTTTTGAAAAATTTCCCCTAAAAATAGTAAATTTTTGAAAAATTTTCTATAAGAATAGTAATTTTTTGAAAAACTTCCTATAAAAATAGTAAATTTTTTGAAAAGATTTCTATAAAAATAGTAAATTTTTGAAAAATATCCTATAAAAATAGAAAACTTTTGAAAAATTTCCTAAAAATATAGGAAATTTTTGAAAATTTTCCATTAAAAATAGTAAATTTTTGAAAAATTTCCAACAAAAATAGTAGATTTTTTGAAAATTTTTTATAAAAATAGTAAATTTTTTAAAAATTTCCTGTAAAAATAGTAAATTTTTGAAAAATTTCCTATAAAAATAGTAATTTTTTTAAAAATTTCCTATAAAAATAGTAAATTTTTTGAAAAATTATCTACAAAAATAGTAAATTTTTGAAAAATATCCTATAAAAATAGTAAATTTCTAAAAAAAGTTCCGGTAAAAATAGAAATTTTTTGAAAAAATTTTTATAAAAATAGCAAATTTTTTAAAGAAATTTTTCAAAGCAATCTTTATCCTTTTAAGAAAGTTTTTAAAAAATTTAATTTTTAATTATAATTTTTACAGGTAAAATTTTCCCAATACATTTAACCAACTTTTTTTACTATTTGTTTTTACCCCTCTACAATACAGAATGTGAAAGTTTTCTAGTCTGGCTGATTTTGATATGTTATAGTTTTTGTATTATTTGTTTTGATAAAGTGCATTGACTTTTCCTAAAATTTTCATTGAGTTTGTAATAGCTGGAATAAGTTTCTGCTTTTAACGAAAAATTGTGTCAAGTGGAGAGAAAGGTTAGAATTTTAAGATGAAATGTAAATGGAATAAGATTTTCTTTGGTTTAGATAGCGCATTTGTTAATATCAAAATTTTTCTATAAAAAATTTTCTATGAAAATTTTTCTATGAAAATGAAAATTTTTCTATAAAAAATTTTCTATGAAAATTTTTCTATAAAAAATATTCTATGAAAATTTTTCTATAAAAAATTTTCTATGAAAATTTTTCTATAAAAAATTTTCTATGAAAATTTTTCTATAAAAAATTTTCTATGAAAATTTTTCTATAAAAACTTTTCTATGAAAATTTTTCTATAAAAAATTTTCTATGAAAATTTTTCTATAAAAAATTTTCTATGAAAATTTTTCTCTAAAAAATTTTCTATGAAAATTTTTCTATAAAAAATTTTCTATGAAAATTTTTCTATAAAAAATTTTCTATGAAAATTTTTCTATAAAAAATTTTCTATAAAAATTTTTCTATAAAAAATTTTCTATGAAAATTTTTCTATAAAAAATGTTCTATGAACATTTTTCTATAAAAAATTTTCTATGAAAATTTTTCTATAAAAAATTTTGTATGAAAATTTTTCTATACAAAATTTTCTATGAAAATTTTTCTATAAAAAATTTTCTATGAAAATTTTTCTATAAAAAATTTTCTATGAAAATTTTTCTATAAAAAATTTTCTATGAAAATTTTTCTATAAAAAATTTTGTATGAAAATTTTTCTATACAAAATTTTCTATGAAAATTTTTCTATAAAAAATTTTCTATGAATATTTTTCTATAAAAAATTTTCTATGAAAATTTTTCTATAAAAAATTTTCTATGAAAATTTTTCTATAAAAAATTTTCTATGAAAATTTTTCTATAAAAAATTTTCTATGAAAATTTTTCTATTAAAAATTTTCTATGAAAATTTTTCTATAAAAAATTTTCTATGAAAATTTTTCTATAAAAAAATTTCTATGAAAATTTTTCTATAAAAAATTTTTTATGAAAATTTTTCTATAAAAAATTTTCTATGAAAATTTTTCTATAAAAAATTTTCTATGAAAATTTTTCTATAAAAAATTTTCTATGAAAATCTATATATATAAAAATGGTGTAAAAAATGTATAGTAATTCATCAAATGAGAACGGCTAGGCCGATTTCTGTAAAAATTTTTGTCAGTTATTCGTATTTTCGAGGAGAAGGTCTTTTCGGAAGAAAATTTTGGAAAATCCCTCTGGAAAAGTCGGAAAATTGGAAAAATAGAAAATTAGTGTAAATCAATGTAAATCAAAATCCGATAGATGGCGTTGTACATTGACTTACATTTCTTTTGTAAGAAAAAACCAAACCAAGAGAGTGAGTATGAAATCACTCACATTCTTATTAGAGTGCTATGGGAATTATGCATGTGTGTGTTAAAGCAAAGCACAATTATCCGAAAGATAATGAATAGATCGAAATGAAGACATTTTCTTATTGGATTACTCAAATTTAGTTGGATAGTGGTCTAATTTGACAAAAAGTCTTCAATGTAAATCAAGCTTTATGCCAATTCCGATAGATGGCGTTGTACATTGACTTACATTTCTTTTGTACGCGGCTGTCCGTCAAAAACCTAATGAACAATGTGATTCAGGCGACAATCATCAAGGGCAAATTCAAAGGAGAGGAACTCCTTATCCCACGAATTCCCATTATTCCAACTGACCTTCCTTTCCAATTCAAGCGGATTCAGTTCCCCGTTCGATTGGCATTTGCGATGACAATCAATAAATCGCAAGGCCAATCACTCGAAGTCTGTGGGATTAATCTTGAATTTCCCTGTTTTTCGCACGGTCAGCTATACGTTGCATGTTCGCGTGTTGGGAAACCGTCTTCGTTATTTGTTTTTGCGCCGGAAAAAAAAACGAAAAACATTGTTCATCAAATCGCTCTCTATTGATTACATTAAATAAATCATATTGAAAATTTAAACATTTGTATCGTATTATTATTCTAAAGTTTGCCTGAAGGCTTAAAATTGGGGCGAGACGAAGTTCGCCGGGTCCGCTAGTTTTTCTATAAAAAATTTTCTATGAAAAATTTTATGTGAAAATTTTTCTATAAAAAATTCTATATAAAAATTTTTCTATAAAATATTTTATATGAAAATTTTTCTATAAAAATTTTTATATGAAAATCTTTCTAAAAAAAAAATTTATATGAAAATCTTTCTAAAAAAATTATATATGAGAATTTTTCTATAAAAAAATTGATATGAAAATTTTTCTAAAAAAAATTTGATATGAAAATTCTTCTATAAAAAATTTTATATAAACATTTTTTTATAAAAAATTTGATAACAAAGTTTTTCTATAAAAATTTTTCTATAAAAATTTTATATGAAAAGTTTTATAAGAAAATTTTGTATTAAATTTTGTATGTAAAAAATTTTCTATAAAAAATGTTTATATGGAAAATTTTCTATAAAATTATTATATTGTTAATTTTATAAAATTATTATATTGTAAGTTTTTATTTGTATAGGAAGTTTTTTTAAAAAATTTTAATTTTATAGGAAGTTTTCAAAAATTTCTTATTTTTATAGGAAGTTTTTTAAAAATGTGTTATCTTGATAGGAAATTTTTCAAAAATCTCTTAGTATTATAAGAAATTTTTTAAAATTTCTTATTTTATAGGAAATTGTTTAAAAATTTCTTACTTTTATAAGAAATTTTTCAAAAATTTCTTATTTTTATAGGAAATATTTCAAAAATTTCATATTTTTATAGGAAATTTTTCAAAAATTTCTTATTTTTATAGGAAATTTTTCAAAAATTTCTTATTTTCCTATAAAAATAAAAAAACTTTAGAAAAAATTCCTATGACAAGAGGAAATTTTTGAAAAATTTTCTTCAAAAATTTACTATTTCTATAGGAAATTTTTACAAAATTTAGGAAATTTTTCAAAAGTTTACCATTGTTCTAGGAAATTATTCAAAAATTTAAATAATTTCCTTTAACAATAGTAAGCTTTTGAAAAGTTTCCTACAAAAATAGTAAATTTTTTAAAAATTTCCTATAGAAATATTAAATTTTTGAAAACTCGCCTATAAAAATAGGAAATTTTTGAAAAATTTCCTATAAAAATAGTAAATGTTTGAAAAATTTCTTGTAAAAATAGTAAGTTTTTGAAAAATTTCCTATAAATAAAGAAAATTTTTGAAAAATTTCCTAAAAAAATAGGAAATTTTTGAAAATTCTCCATTAAAAATAGGTAATTTTTGAAAAATTTCCTATAAAAATTGGAAATTTTTTAAACATTTTTTATAAATTCTTGAAAAATTTCCTATAAAAATAATAAATTTTTGAAAAATTTCCTCTAAAAATAGTAAATTTTTGAAAAATTTTCTATAAGAATAGTAATTTTTTGAAAAACTTCCTATAAAAATAGTAAATTTTTTGAAAAGATTTCTATAAAAATAGTAAATTTTTGAAAAATATCCTATAAAAATAGAAAACTTTTGAAAAATTTCCTAAAAATATAGGAAATTTTTGAAAATTTTCCATTAAAAATAGTAAATTTTTGAAAAATTTCCAACAAAAATAGTAGATTTTTTAAAAATTTTTTATAAAAATAGTAAATTTTTTAAAAATTTCCTGTAAAAATAGTAAATTTTTGAAAAATTTCCTATAAAAATAGTAATTTTTTTAAAAATTTCCTATAAAAATAGTAAATTTTTTGAAAAATTATCTACAAAAATAGTAAATTTTTGAAAAATATCCTATAAAAATAGTAAATTTCTAAAAAAAGTTCCGGTAAAAATAGAAATTTTTTGAAAAAATTTTTATAAAAATAGCAAATTTTTTAAAGAAATTTTTCAAAGCAATCTTTATCCTTTTAAGAAAGTTTTTAAAAAATTTAATTTTTAATTATAATTTTTACAGGTAAAATTTTCCCAATACATTTAACCAACTTTTTTTACTATTTGTTTTTACCCCTCTACAATACAGAATGTGAAAGTTTTCTAGTCTGGCTGATTTTGATATGTTATAGTTTTTGTATTATTTGTTTTGATAAAGTGCATTGACTTTTCCTAAAATTTTCATTGAGTTTGTAATAGCTGGAATAAGTTTCTGCTTTTAACGAAAAATTGTGTCAAGTGGAGAGAAAGGTTAGAATTTTAAGATGAAATGTAAATGGAATAAGATTTTCTTTGGTTTAGATAGCGCATTTGTTAATATCAAAATTTTTCTATAAAAAATTTTCTATGAAAATTTTTCTATGAAAATGAAAATTTTTCTATAAAAAATTTTCTATGAAAATTTTTCTATAAAAAATATTCTATGAAAATTTTTCTATAAAAAATTTTCTATGAAAATTTTTCTATAAAAAATTTTCTATGAAAATTTTTCTATAAAAAATTTTCTATGAAAATTTTTCTATAAAAACTTTTCTATGAAAATTTTTCTATAAAAAATTTTCTATGAAAATTTTTCTCTAAAAAATTTTCTATGAAAATTTTTCTCTAAAAAATTTTCTATGAAAATTTTTCTATAAAAAATTTTCTATGAAAATTTTTCTATAAAAAATTTTCTATGAAAATTTTTCTATAAAAAATTTTCTATAAAAATTTTTCTATAAAAAATTTTCTATGAAAATTTTTCTATAAAAAATGTTCTATGAAAATTTTTCTATAAAAAATTTTCTATGAAAATTTTTCTATAAAAAATTTTGTATGAAAATTTTTCTATACAAAATTTTCTAGGAAAATTTTTCTATACAAAATTTTCTATGAAAATTTTTCTATAAAAAATTTTCTATGAAAATTTTTCTATAAAAAATTTTCTATGAAAATTTTTCTATAAAAAATTTTCTATGAAAATTTTTCTATAAAAAATTTTGTATGAAAATTTTTCTATACAAAATTTTCTATGAAAATTTTTCTATAAAAAATTTTCTATGAATATTTTTCTATAAAAAATTTTCTATGAAAATTTTTCTATAAAAAATTTTCTATGAAAATTTTTCTATAAAAAATTTTCTATGAAAATTTTTCTATTAAAAATTTTCTATGAAAATTTTTCTATAAAAAATTTTCTATGAAAATTTTTCTATAAAAAAATTTCTATGAAAATTTTTCTATAAAAAATTTTTTATGAAAATTTTTCTATAAAAAATTTTCTATGAAAATTTTTCTATAAAAAATTTTCTATGAAAATTTTTCTATAAAAAATTTTCTATGAAAATTTTTCTATAAAAAATTTTCTATGAAAAATTTTATGTGAAAATTTTTCTATAAAAAATTCTATATAAAAATTTTTCTATAAAATATTTTATATGAAAATTTTTCTATAAAAATTTTTATATGAAAATCTTTCTAAAAAAAAAATTTATATGAAAATCTTTCTAAAAAAATTATATATGAGAATTTTTCTATAAAAAAATTGATATGAAAATTTTTCTAAAAAAAATTTGATATGAAAATTCTTCTATAAAAAATTTTATATAAACATTTTTTTATAAAAAATTTGATAACAAAGTTTTTCTATAAAAATTTTTCTATAAAAATTTTATATGAAAAGTTTTATAAGAAAATTTTGTATTAAATTTTGTATGTAAAAAATTTTCTATAAAAAATGTTTATATGGAAAATTTCCTATAAAATTATTATATTGTTAATTTTATAAAATTATTATATTGTAAGTTTTTATTTGTATAGGAAGTTTTTTTAAAAATTTTTAATTTTATAGGAAGTTTTCAAAAATTTCTTATTTTTATAGGAAGTTTTTTAAAAATGTGTTATCTTGATAGGAAATTTTTCAAAAATCTCTTAGTATTATAAGAAATTTTTTAAAATTTCTTATTTTATAGGAAATTGTTTAAAAATTTCTTACTTTTATAAGAAATTTTTCAAAAATTTCTTATTTTTATAGGAAATATTTCAAAAATTTCATATTTTTATAGGAAATTTTTCAAAAATTTCTTATTTTTATAGGAAATTTTTCAAAAATTTCTTATTTTCATAGGAAATCTTTCAATTTAAATTTTTATAGAAAATTTGTATAAAGGAAATTTTTCAAAAATTTCTTATTTCTATAGGAAATTTTTCAAAAACATCTTTTTTTTATTGGAAAATTTTCTAAAGTTTATTTTTTTTTTTGGGAAATTTTTCAAAAATTTCTTTCAAAGACTTCTTTTTTAAGAAATTTTTGTTATCTTAAGGATTATCATTTATTCCATTTATTTCTCTTTTGATTACAAACCTAAATATTTTCTTAAAGTTTTCATTAACGTTTTATAAACATAATTTTCTGCATTTCACTGCAGCCAGCACTCGAAACTTTCTCAAAAAGTTTAATGATTTTAATACGATTTTTTCCTTATTCCTCCACTTATTTTCTTCTTTTGTTATTTATCTTAATTATTTGTTCTTCTGCATATAATGAAGAAGTTTTTTATTACCTTTAAGTTGAATACAAAAAGTATAAAAAAAAAGTCGTGAGTCTTAAGCCTTGGGGCAGTACAAGACTGGAAGATTTTTTTCTTGCCTTTTAATTTGCGTAAATTTTAATGACCACAATCTTTTCATTTGCTGTTAAGGACTATATGTCTGGTTTATGGCTTAAATAAATGCACAGCAATTAATTAGTCTTAAATATTGTATGTATGTATATATGTGTGTGTGTGTGTCTGTAGGTATATGCAGCTTAATGATTACTGAAAAATATTCCAGGAATAAAGAAACATTTTTTAAAAAGAATTTATTTATATTTAAGCCAAAGAAATGTATAATTTGTGTATGGCTTTGAGACATATTAAAAACAATATTTATGTATGTAAAAGTTTGGATAACAAATAAGTGTTTTTAAAAAGAATGAGTATATCTAGTACAAAAATAACCAGCAATTTAAGCCCGAGGCTAAAAAGAGGATACTTTGTGTTTTTTAAGGATTTTCTTTTTGTATAAAAGGAAATATCATTGATTTGTTTGTCTCTAGCTGGAAAGCATATTTTAACTTTATGGCTTTTTTCAATACTTTTTTAAATAATTTTTTCTTTCATTTTTATCTAAAGAAAAAAATATTGGCAATTTTTCAAAACCCATGCTAACGAGTCTCTAAGTATTTGACTTGAAAGTAGAAAAAATTTAGAAAATCGAGCAAAACTGCAGTAACACTAAATTAAGAAACTTTAAGTATGATATTGTCCTATTGCGGAAGTTTTTATTATTTTCTCCTTCATTATTTTTTTTTTCTCATATAATGAAAAAGCCTTTTTAAGAAAATATTTTTTATATTTTACCATCATACAGTTTCTTTTTCCTTCTTTACTAAAATCCTCAATTTTGTTGCTTTTATAGCTTTAACTTTGTTGTTGTTTGAAGTGGATGTACTCATACTAAAGAATACAAAGTTTTAAAAATCATAAATTGTAAAGGTTTGTGTGTGTGGCCCAATTACGCATCAAACCAAGAAATGCTTTTCATTTCCTTGAAAACTTAGCAAACTTTACATGTGGTGCATACGCGAAAAGCTCTCTTATCTACAAGATGTTGAAAGTTCGGCAAAATCTACTACATAAGAGAAAATTACTACAAGTAAAGTATCTTATAAACAGCAATTATCTTTTGTGTAAAAAAAATTCTGATTGTTTTAAGATGAAACTCATCCTCAAAAACCTTGCGATGTAAAACTTGGGTCGACATATTAAGTTTATGACCAATTGTTTGGCTGTTTGACTACACAGAAGTTATGAAATTTTTAGCAGACACTATCAAAAATAGAAAATTTTATAAAAAGTTCACTAAACTTTGAAAAATTTAGCAAAGTTTCTAAATGGATGTGATATAAATCTCGAAAATTATTAAATATTAGTTTTTTCGAAAGTACATTTTTTTATGTGAAAAATGTTATCTAAAAAATTTTTATATGAAAAATTTTCTGTAAAAAATTTTTCTATGAAAAATTTTTTATAAAAATTTTTATATGAGAAACTTTCTATAAAAATGTTTCTATGAAAAATTTTCTATGAAAAATTTTTCTATGAAAAATTTTCTATGAAAAATTTTTCTATGAAAAATTTTCTATGAAAAATTTTTCTATGAAGAATTTTCTATGAAAAATTTTTCTATAAAAAATTTTCTATGAAAAATTTTTCTATGATAAATTTTCTATGAAAAATTTTTCTATGAAAAATTTTCTATGAAAAATGTTTCTATGAAAAATTTTCTGTGAAAAATTTTTCTATGAAAAATTTTCTATGAAAAATTTTTCTATGAAAAATTTTCTATGAGAAATTTTTCTATGAAAAATTTTCTATTAAAAATTTTTCTATGAAAAATTTTTTATGAAAAATTTTTCTATGAAAAATTTTTTATGAAAAATTTTTCTATGAAAAATTTTTATATGAAAAATTTTCTATGAACAATTTTTCTATAAAAATTTTTATATGAAAAATTATATGTATAAAAATTTTCTATAAAAATTTTTATATGAAAAATTTTCTATAAAAATTTTTATATGAAAAATTTTCAATAAAAATTTTTATATGAAAAATTTTCAATAAAAATTTTTATATAAAAAATTTTCTATGAAAATTTTTATGTGAAAAATTTTCTATAAAAACTTTTAAATGAAAAATTTTCTGTAAAAAATTTTATAAGAAAAATTTTCTATACAAATTTTTATATGAAAAATTGTCTATACAAATTTTTATATGAAAAATTTTCTATAAAAATTTTTCTATGAAAAATTTTCTATAAAAATTTTTCTATGAAAAATTTTCTATAAACATTTTTCTATGAAAAATTTTCTATAGAAATTTTCTATAAGAATTTTTCTATGAAAAATTTTCTATGAGAATTTTTCTATGAAAATTTTTCTATAAAAATGTTTATATGAAAAGTTTTCTACAAAAATTTTTAGATAAAAAATTTCTATAAAAATTTTATATAAAACATTTTATATGAATAATTTTCTATAAAAATGTTTTTATAAAAAATTTTCTATAAAATTTTTTATATGAAAATTTTTTTTATTAAAATTTTTATATGAAAAATTATGTATGAAAAATTTTCTTAAAAAAATTATGGGGAAATTTTTTAACAATTTTTATTTTTATCGGAAATTTTTTTGGAAATTTTTCTTATTTTCATAAGAAATTTTTCAAAAACTTCTCATTTTTATAGGAAATTTTTGAAAAATTTCTTATTTTATAGGATATTTTTCCAAAAGTTCTTATTTTTATAGAAAATTTTTTAAAATTTCTTATTTTTATAGAAAAATTTTCAAAAATTTCTTATTTTTATAGGATATTTTTTAAAAACTTCTTATTTTTATAGAAAATTTTTTAAAATTTCTTATTTTTATAGAACATTTTTCAAAAAATTCTTATTTTTATAGGATATTTTTTAAAAGTTTTGTATTTTTAAAGAAAATTTCTTAATTTCTTATTTTAATTATTTCAAAATTTTTTTGTATTAAAAATTTTTCAAAAATTTCTTATTTTTATGGGAAATTTTTCAAAAATTTCTTATTTTTATAGGAATTTTTTCAAGAATTTTATATTTTTATAGACATTTTTCAAAAATTTCTTTTTTCTAAACAAAATTTAAAAAAAAATTTTATTTTTATAGAAAATTGTTTAAAAATTTTTTATTTTGATAAGAAAATTTCTTATTTTTATTATAACTTTTTCAAAAATTTCTTATTTTTATAAGAAAAATATTTTAAATTTTTTTTTATTTTTTTAAGAAATGTTTTAAAGAATTCTGTTTTTTTACGAAATTTTAAAAAATATTTTTAGTTTATTTGAAATTTTTCTAAAATTTCTTATTTTTATAGGAAATGTTTCAAAAATTTCTTTTTTTTATAGGAAATTTTTCCAAAATTTCTCATTTTTATATTAAATTTTTCAAAATTTTCTTATTTTTATAGGAAATTTTTTCAAAAATTTCTTATTTTTATAAGAAAATATTTCAAGAATGTTAATTTTTTTGGAAAATCTATTAAAAATTTAATTTTCTTAAAAAAAAAAATTCTGTTTTGTTAGAAAATGGTGTCTCCTTCTAGGAAATGTTTTTAAAAATTATAATCTTTATTTTTGCGGTAAAATTTTCCAAAATTCTATATTTTTCTAATATATTTTTTAAATGTTACTTTAAGTTATAGGATTTTTTTCTTAATTTTTTTCTCTAATTGGAATTATTTAAAAAAAATCTCTGTTTGTTTAACAAATTTTGAAAGAAATCGGAGTGAGTAAAAAATATTTGTTCATTAGTTATGTAAATTTTTAAATAACCACAAATTTTTTATTTAATTCGTTATCAATATTCATATTGTAGATAATTTTGAGTTTTCTTACTCATTCGTTTTCCATTTCGATATGTCTAAAATTTCCATTTAAATTTGTTCTAAAGAAGGAACTTTTCCAATTTTTTATTTTTTTGTTGTATTTTTTCATAAGAAGAAACCAAAAACTTAAGCAAACAACAAACTTTTCCTCTGATTACCTGTGAATCTTTACACAAACACACATGTGTATATAATACATATGTAAATTTTACCCGTAACTTATTTTTCTTAAGGTTTTGAAATTGTATATGAAAACTTATTTCTTGAAAAAGTTTTAACTTTTATATAAAGAAGCAAAGTTAAGTATTTAATACAAAAATGTATGTGTTTGGCAACACATGTAGATACAAAACTCGATTACATAGAAACTGTTATAACTAAAAAATACTGTTTTAACTGAGTATGGATAAGATTTTTCTACTTTTCATTTTAGTTATTTGATATTTCTTAGCTGTTTTAAAAGCTTTCGTTTATAGCCATTTTAGTGAATAATGAAGACTTATGCCATTTTTATTATAAATGTATGAAATGTATGTTTAAGTCATAACATTAGGGCTCACAAAGAAGAATTTAAAATATTGAAAGTATTTTATTTGCTTTATACTACGATAAATATTTAACATCCTAAAACTATGCTGCACTTTAAGATTTTCTTTGTTTATAGTTTGTGAACAGTTAAAAAGCTTTCGATGTGTATGTGTATGAGAAAAGAAAGAATTGTTTGAAATTTTTCTTAAATAAATATTAAGCTTTTTTAAAAGTTAAAGTTTTACTTTTATGTAGAAAATAAAAAATAAATTAAATTAAAATTAAGTTTTTCTTAAGCTTAAAATTTGTTAAGAAAATAATCAAATTTATATGATATCTTGTTAAAGGATTTTTTAAGATTTTGAAGAAAATAAAAGGGAAAATTTCAGGTTATAAATTAAAATGAAAAATTAATGTTAAAAGGAAAAATTTTGTTAATAGAAAAATTTTGATATCGAAAAATTTTCTATAGAAAAATTTTTATATCAAAAAATTTTCTTTGGAAAAATTTGTATATCGAAAAATTTTCTATAGAAAAATTTTTAAATCGAAAAATTTTGTATAGCAAAATGTTTATATCAAAAAATTTTCTATAGAAGAATTTTTATATCAAAAAATTTTCTATAGAAGAATTTTTGTATCGAAAAATTTTCTATATAAGAATTTTTATATCAAAAAATTTTCTATAGAAAAATTTTTATATCGAAAATTTTTTTATAGAAAAATTTTTATATCGAAAAATTGTTTATAAAAAAATGTTTATATCAGACAATTTTCTTTAGAAAAATTTTTGTATCGAATAATGTTTATATCGAAAAATTTTCTACAAAAAAAAATTTTATATTGAAAAATTTTCTATAGAAATTTTTTATATCGAAACATTTTCAATAGAAAATTTTTTATATCGAAAAATTTTTGTGCCGAAAAATTCTCAATAGAAAAATTTGTATATTGAAAAATTTTCCATAGAAAAATTTTTATATCGAAAAATTTTCAATAGAAAAATTTTTATATTAAAAAATTTTCAATAGAAAAATTTTGATATCGAAAAATTTTTAAATCAAAAAATGTTCAATAGAAAAATTTTTATATCGAAAAATTTTCTATCGAAAAAGTTTTATATCGAAATTTTTCTATAGAAAAATTTTTATATCGAAAAATTTTCTATAGAAAAATTTTTATATCGAAAAATTTTGTATAGAAAAATTTTTATATCGAAAAATTTTGTATAGAAAAATTTTTATATCGAAAAATTTTCTATAGAAAAATTGTCTAACAAAAATTTTTATATCGAAAAATTTTCTATAGAAAAATTTGTATATCGAATAATGTTCTATAGAAAAATTTTTATATCGAAAAATTTTCTATAGTTATGATAGCTTGTTAAAGGATTTTTTAAGATGTTGAAGAAAATAAAAGGAAAATTTTCAGGTTATAAATTAAAATGAAAAATTAATGTTTAAAGGAAAATTTTTGTTGATATTATTAGGTAAAATAAAGGGAAATACTTACGAAAAAGTTAATAAATCTGCAACGTAACCATAAATTTTTAAGACAAATATCTGTAAAGATAAAATAGAATATAAAGAAAATTAGTTTAAAGTATAACAAGTTATTGTTTAATAAATTTTGTACTAAATCCTGAATTTTTTCATATTATCAAAAGGAAACTCATCTATTTTTTGAATAAAATTATAGCTTTTCGCAAAATCTTGACAACAGGAAACATTTTATTATTCCACACTTAAGTTCTAAAATTATTTCAAAACAACTCCTTTTCTTAAAACTTTTTTTTTTCATATCTTATTTTCCTACAATATTTCATGCCCAAATTAAGAAAAATAAAAAATAAATTTTCATGTAATAATTTACTTACATTTTCTTTCTATCTCAATTTTATATTTATCTTGTTTTGTCTTCTTAGAGGACAATTATTTTCTTATAAAATATGTTTTTTTTTTCGTTCTCATTGCTCCATCTTGTCGGGTCTTGAGTTTGGCTTGTCTTGGCTTTTCTTTAGTTTATGTCTAATTTATTTGTAATTTATTTTCATACATCCTCAATGTTTTTTAAGTGGCGTCATCGTTCTGTCAGTAGTCTATTAAGATTTGTGCTATAAGATTAAAACAAAATGGAAAATGTTACAGTAGAAACTACGTAATACATAGAAATTTTTATAAATTGACCAACATTTTGAAGTGAATTCAAGAAAAAAAGAAATCCAGAACAAAATTTTATGTTGCTCAAAAAAAAAAAAGTTTAACAAAC
The DNA here is from genome assembly GCA_933228675.1 of Stomorhina lunata. Lineage (NCBI taxonomy): Eukaryota > Metazoa > Arthropoda > Insecta > Diptera > Rhiniidae > Stomorhina > Stomorhina lunata. The sequence goes on from CAKOFX010000012.1 coordinate 36,507, forward strand.
AAATATAAACAAAGGCAGCAACATTAAATAGACAAAGTTAACAGCTTTTTTTTTATATCAAAAAAAGTGTTGTTTTTTGCTTCTTTCGGGAAAAACATAAACATTTTGATTATTTTTAAAAGTTGTTAGAAATAAAAAATAATTTGTTTGTTTGAAATTTGCATAAGATTTTAAAATTTCCTGTGGATTAAATTCGTAGTCTTAATGTATTACTTTTACAAATACTTAAGTAATTGTAAAACAAAGCTAATATTACAAAGAACTATAATACTATTTAACAAATTTCTATAGCATACCTTATGGAGTTAATAGAAATAACACTCAGTGGGAGAATACTATAATAAAATACTTGGCAAGGGTATTATTTGTGACCGATCTCACCACCGATCGACTAGAAATCCCTTTCTGACTATATTTAAGAGGTAACAAAAACTATAGTCGGTCAAACCCGACTATATGATACCCTTTACTACTAAGGTTATATACCAACAATTTAAATGTTTTCCTTAAGTCTTCGAGACATACATATATCCGTATGTACTATATTTTTTTTTTCAATTTCAAGATAGTAGTTTTATGTAATTACCGGCAGAGGACTTGATATGGGAGCTATGGTCAATTGAGCATCGATTGTTACCAAATTTCAGTTATTAGTTTATATTTACGAAATATTTATCTGCGAAAAGTTTTAGTAGTAAAATGCAATTATTTTTAGATTTACCAGCGTTTTTGGGCTTTTTTTTGGATATTTACAAGACTCTTGAGAAAGTGTCTTGTATAGGAGGTATGGTCAAATATGAACCGATTATTACAAAATAAGGTACACTGACTTCGTTTATATACATTAGCAATATTTATGCAGAATATGATTAAAATACAATTAAGTTTGCCAAAAACTCTATTCCGAGAAGGCATCCCTATGGGAGATACCCGAAATTGTACTCCGATTTTTGCTAAAATTCAATAAATTTCAACTTTGAAGTTATGACCTGCTCCCAAATTACCGCATTCGATATCGATCGAAATCTTAGATATTTTCAAAACATTTGTATAGCATACTTTAAGGATAATCAAAATTATTTAAAATAAGCTCAGTTTACTTTATTTTCTTGTAGTTATTTGCCAAAAGCTGACCAATAGTAAAAGTGTTTTAATTGAACTATATGTTTTTAAGAACGAATCAAAATGGATACCAAATTTCAATAAACTTTTTGCATCGAAGTAACTTTGAACATCCCTAAAGTATACTTTACAATATTTCCTTAAAAGTCTGAGTTTTCGATCGATATCGAATGCGGTAATTTGGGCCCAGGGGCCAAATTACCGAAATCTTAGATATTTTCAAAACATTTGTATAGCATGCTTTAGGGATAATCGAAATTATTTAAAATATGCACAGTTTACTATATTTTTTTTAAGTTTTTCCAAAAGATGAACAATAGTAAAAGAGTTTTAATTGAACTATATGTTTTTAAAAACAAACAAAATTGGATACCAAATTTCAATAAACTCTTTGCATCGAAGTAACTTTGAACATCCCTAAAGTATACTTCACAATTTTTGCTTAAAAGTCTGAGTTTTCGATCGATATCGAATGCGGTAATTTGGCCCCAGATTTCTTAGATTGATAAGGAACTATTATATTATTTAACAATTTTCTATAGCATACCTTTAGGAGATAATTAAAAATGTTTTTTATGTATGTGATTTTTCCATTCGTCGAGGTCCATGTATATACATATGTTGTGAATTTCGAAAACGAAAATTTGGTTAAAACACTTTATAACCTTCTTCTATTTGGCTTCCCTTGAACTATAATTCCATTTCCCCTCCTTTCATATTAGATATTCACTAACTTTTAACATTCATTTCCAATTTAACTTACATTCTAGTGACAGTTACCATATGTTGTTTACTCGATATTATTCTTTTTTTTTCAAAATTATGTTATTTAATATAATATGACATAGTTTATTGAGATGTACATAATTAATATGCCAACGGTAAATTGCATAAACATTTTTAATACAATCACACAATTTTTCATATAGTATTTACATACATATTTCTATTTAAAGTCATAAGCATTTATATAAAAATACTATACATTTCGTTGTTCACATACAAAAAAATATGTATGCATGTTAAAATATTTATATATAAACATTTTTATTATGTTCTTTCATATTTATGTCAAGGATATACTTGACATGTTGTAGTATTAAAATGAAATTTTTATATGAAAATATTTAAATACTAAAAAAAATATAAATATACATAAATATATGCGGTAATATTATACCCACTCGAATATACTTAATAACTTTACCTACAAACAGACAATTACGTGCAATTAATTTATTAATGATTAAATTAATTTACCGAATGACGAAAATAGTTACGGTTTTCATGAATATTAACAAAAATAGATTTTGCTAAAGTATTTTCGCACGAAAGTATGCAAGGTTTTTTGCTCTATTACTACTTATATACATGAGTTCATTAATGTTTAGTAAATTAAGCTAACATGATATTCAGACACATAAAACAGTGCTTCTTAGTCACCTAATGAAAATGACGTCAGTGGTACTTAAAATTGAAATGGTTACCTCGAAAAAATATTTTTAAGAATTTTTCCTTTCAGGTACTAGGTAGACAGATGATGGCCCTATAACTACAGTTTTGATTACAATCTCCTAAGCTTAATTCTTAGGTGGTAATTCACTTTTGTATGAAAATAAAAAAATATCTAATGCAAATACATGTGAGCGAGAAAATACTATGGGCCGAATTAAAATTATGGAATCAAAATTTTAAAGATTTCCTAAAAAATGGTTAATTTTTTATTAGTTTTATTATGTCAAAGATTTTATTTTTTCTCTAAAGTTATTTAAGGTCGATAAAGATTATAAAAAATTCTGCATCGAACCTCCTAAAAGTGGGCAATACTTTTTGAAACTGTATTAAAATGTGCATAGATTATCTATTGCTAGTCATTTGTTTACAATATGAATTACGTCGAAGCACCTTAAAGTATACAATCACATTTTGTATGAACAACTTCAGCAATTGATTCGAAATTTGCAAGATATTTTAGAAAATGTTTAAGTATATATCTTATTATGACAAAGATTTTATTTATTTTTAAAGTTGTTAACAGCCAAAATCAGTATCAGTATCGAATATCCCAAAAGTATATTTTTTTTCAACTCAGTAAAAAATGTGCAGAGTGACTGACTATTGCTAATCATTTGTTTACAATAAGAATCATCTCAAACGCCCTTAAAGTATGTAATCACTTTTGGTACAAAAATTCAAATCAATCATGCTCAAAGAGCGGTGAGAGTTTACACTGACCCCAATGATCATAGAAACGTCAGTGTTAAAGAGATTAATTCAATTTAAAACTACTGGGAGCTATCAAATATAAATTTATGGCCACACGTTATAAAGTTAATAGTATAACGCATTAAGCCATTAAAAATAAATTAATATAAAAATATTATATGCATTTGATTAATTGTAATTATTAATGCAAATTGTATTTTGTATCGATATTTAAAAAAAAAGTTGTCATGATATTTAATGGATAAGCTCAAACATTGGAGTTTAATATTTTAATGAACAAAAATTAAGTAATAACTTTGCATATTTAAAAATTTTTTTAAATTATATACGGCTTCTCGGTTTTTTTTACGAATCTTGGGCTTAATTCGGGCTAAATTTGACTGATGGTATGGATGATGTTGGCCCTGAGACCGCTCTTCAAATTAAAAATTCATACTAGAAAAAGACAAATCGAACAATAAAGGCGGCTTGTTCGCAGGGGCCAAATCGCCACATTTGTTATCGATCGAATTGTAAGAATGTTTCAGAAACATTTTTTTTTGTATACTTTTAGGATAATCTTAATAATATATCACATATAAGATTCACTACATTGTAACATATTTGTCAAAAGTTGCCTGACAGTAAAATAATTACATTCAAACTAAATATTTTGGCAAACATACGGATATGTTTTGGTGTCAAATTTTATGAAACTTTTTGCAAAATAAATTATTTCGAAAATCCCTAAGATATGTTACACAATATTTGCTTTAAAGTCTAAGTTTTCCATCGATATTGAATGTGTCGATTTGGTCCCAGAATATTCATATTTAGGTTTACTACCTTGACCTAAACATGAATATTATGATGATTACCCACCTTAAGTAATCATTGAAAGCGACATCGCTAGTATGAAGCAATTTTAGCAAAATTCTCGTTTTTTCCGGTATATTTCATATCTCATGTGCTTTTCACATTCCTCTTTCTTATGACTCTGGAAAATAAATCGGGACAGAATTTGACTCATGATGAACCTCTGTGGCACATACACCTCTAACGAAAGAAATCTTATTAGAAAAATTATAATGTAGCCAAATCACACGATCTCAGTGCGCATTTATATGAACTGCTAGTGGAAAGGAATATATAAACAGTGAAATTTTAAAGTTTTATTGAATGGTTTTGGATCTAATGTATACGGATTGATATTATTCCATATTTCACGATTTTGTTCATGTACCCATGATGATCCTTCGATCAGAATTGTATTTCGATAAACTTATTTTTTTTTCTTAAAGGTAATATGTATCCAAGATGATTTGGCACAATGGATCGAATAAATTTAAACTATTTTGAAAAATGTAGCGTAAAAAACTACTTTAAGAAAACTTAAAAAAGAACAAAATGTCCAATCTGTATAATTTTATATATCGTCATTTTAAACCTCCTAAAACCATACTCCAAAATTTTCTATTAAATTGTATTAATTTTATATCAGAGTCGTGTAGATTAATAACTATTCCATGAAAGAATTGAATATTAAATAAAAAAAATCATAGAAGTTTGTTTAGTATACTTTAGGGAGTCAATAAAAAATTGAATGTTTCGAATTCAAAGAAGATGACTTGCTTAAATAGACTGAATAATGTATGCTTCACAATTTTCTATAAAATCTTATTTACTTTATAGAAAACAGAAAACAGCTATTTCGCTGTTTTCGCACTCTTTTTGAAACGAAATTCAAAAAAAATGCATTTACATTTTTGTAGTATACTTTTAGGAAGTTCATAAAAAATTAAATGTTTCCCATTCAAGACGCACTGAATAAATGAAAATTATTTTGACAGTTACAGCATTGTGGATCCCATTTATGATAACTTTCCAAAAATAAAAAACAAAGCATTAAGCCTAAATATAAAAGTATAAATATAATTTAAGACCTAATAAATGTATTTTTTACAATTCTCTATAAAATTTTATTCATTTAATAAGAAACGGAGTAATAAAGACGCAATTCTACTGTTTCCACACTCTATTCAAAACGAAATGCAAAAAAAAATCATTTGAATTTTTGTGGTATAATTTTAGAAAATCCGTAAAAAAATGTTTCCTACTCAAAACGGTTGAATAAATGAAAACTATTTTGACAGATGTACCATTATGAAACCCATTTTAGGTAACTTTCTTACAGAGACAAAGCATTAAGCCTATAAAACTATGAATATAATTTAATATCTCCTAAATCTATGCTTTATAATTTACTATAAAATCTAAGTTTATTTTATAAGGAACTCTATCCGAAAAGAAATTAATTTTTTTTTTTAATTTGTGTAGCATACTTTAAGGGAGTCCATAAAAAAATAAACGGTTCCCATTCAGCCAAGATTATTTGGCAAAACAGGGGCAAATAATTTTTAAAACATTTGTATAGCATACTTTTAGGATAATCAAAATTATTTATTTTTTTTTAAGTTATTTGCCAAAAGATGAACTATAGTAAAAGAGTTTTAAGCAAATATTGTGAAGTATACTTTAGGGATGTTCAAAGTTACTTCGATGCAAAAACTTTACTGAAATTTAGTATCCATTTTGATTCGTTTTTAAAAACATATAGTTCAATTAAAACTCGTTTACTATTGATCATCTTTTGGCAAATAACTTCAAAAAAATATAGTAAAAGCTGCTGCACAGCTTTTAAATAATTTTGATTATCCTTAAAGTATGCTATACAAATGTTTTGAAAATATCTAAGATTTCGATCGATATCGATTGCGGTAATTTGGCCTCTGCATTATACGTTTTATGTTAAGAATGACATAAGATCTCCTAAAGGTATTCTATAAGACTTTCTACAAAATCTCTTTAACTCCGTTTTGAATAGATTGCTGAAATCTGTTCCATCTAATGTTCTTACTCAATCATATTAGAAAAGATTTAAACCACAGTTATCTTTTATACCATAGTTATATTTTAAAATTACTACTACATTCTTTACATACCATAAACACTACATATTCGTGTACAATAGACCGGCTCAAGTACCACCAAAACCATAATTTGTAAATGAATAATTGTATATAAATTTATAGAAGATTTTGTAATTTTTAGATGTTTCTATGAACATAAGATTATATAATGAATTATTTTATCTAGTTTTAAATAAATGTCTTATTAATCAATGCATTTATCTTCAAAACTGCGTGTTCTTTGATTACATGGTTTAAATGGATGACAAATAAGCTGATCAGTCGCACTGTGGTATTAGGCCTTAGGCCCCTATTTATACCCTTCACCACCATAGGTGGAAAGGGTATTACAAGTTTCTGCTGATGTATGTAACGCATAGAAATATTTGTCTTAGTATACCAATAGGCTTATAATCACTTTCTGAGTCGATTTAGCGATGTCCGTCCATCCATCCGTCTGGCTGGCCAATTTAAACCTTGTAATCAAACTGCAGGTCGAAACTCTAAAAATAATTTGATGAAATTTGGCACAGATCATTTTTTTGATAATGGCTATTGAAATTCGTCAAAATCGTTCCATTATTTATGGTGCCTCCCATAGGTCCCATTTCCCGGAATTAATATATTGGCCACAAATATATTTTTTCATGAAATTTAAAACAAATACTTCTTATGTAAACTTAAATCACTGTACCGAATTTCGTTGAAATCGGTCCACATTTGGCCATAGCTCCCATACAAACTCTTCTGTCAAAACACTAAATGAGACGAAAATCAATAACAAAAATTCTCATAAATATGAAGATAATGAGAATTTTGAGTTTATTTTTCGCATACGTAATTTTTGTATAAACTGTAATAAATTTGCTAAATTTCAATATAATCGGTCCATATTTGACCCTAGCCCCCATATATGTTAAAATGACAAAAACAGCTTAAATATATAAGTTTTGAGAAAATTTTTGTATGATGGCAAAATTTAGCAAATATACAAGAAAAAGAACACCTTTTACCATAGTGATGAAGCGTATCGTATGGTCGGGCTTGGCCGACTATAGCACTTACTTGTTTTTTTTACCTATTTTTCTTTACAATATACAAGTCGCATTTCTAAACAGAATTGGGAGAAATTCAACATACGTGTAAAAACTAATTCAAAAAAGAGATCTATTAATGTTGGTTGATATTTGTCGGCTCCTTAGAGTACCAGCCTTGGACCCCTATTTTTTTACCAATTTTCATTTTCAATGTACGAGTCGCAATTCTTAACAGAATTTGATAAAATTTAACGAACGTCTATTAATTAATTCAAAAAAGAGATCTATTCATTTTGGTTAAAATAAGACCACCCCTTGGGGTACCTGTCTTAGACTTCTTTATTTTATGTATTTTTTGTTTTGATGTACAATCCGAAATTCTAAACACAATTTCATCGTCATACGTCAATAGTTGATCTAAAAAAGAGGTCTACTAATTTGGGTAGAAATCAGTTGACTCCTTATGTGCCTACCTTGGACCCGCATTTTTCACCATTTTTTGTTTGTATAGGCCGCAATTCTCATCGGAATTTGTAAAAAATTATTACACTTCTATTAATTGATCCAAAAAAGAGCTATACTACTTTTGGTTGAGATCCCTTGATTCTTTAAGGTACCTGCCTTGGACCCTCATTTTTCACTAATAGTTATTCTTAATGTTTAAGCCGGAATTCTCAGAAGAATTTGAAAAGAATTTAGCACACATATCTATTAGTTTATCTAACAAAGAGCTTAACAAATTTTGGTTGAAGTCTGTCCTCAAATTCAATTTGATTAAAAAGTTACGCCTAAATGAAGGCAACACTTTTTGTTTAAATTTTGCGTAACAATTTATGTGACTTTTTTCAGAAAAATTTTAAACTTTGTTCTACAATCGGTATATTTCGAAGAATTTTGTTTGCTCAATCTAAAGAAGATACTTTCACATCGTTATGGTGGAAACACCGAGCAAAACCAAGCCACTTAGTTTTTGTCCAAAGAAATACGAAAATACTGAATTTTGTGGAGCTTTTTTTGATTTCCTGATATCTCCTAAACTATATACAAGCTTAAGTTATTTTCTTTTGCAGACTAAAACCAAGGTTCTGTGTCTTAATTTAATCTATATCATGATTAAAACTGTGAAACTATATTCGTTGCATGAGCTACTGAGTTTTATGAAAAATTTGATCACTTTTCGTTTTAGATAATTAAGTAATTTTTCTTCAAAACACTAATTGGTCCTTAATATCTAGTCTCCTTTATATAGAACTGCATCATTTAATTTTCTAAAAGCTGTGGTCAAAAATGGCTATTTTGCAGCAGAAATATCATAGTACGTCTTCAAGGCGCACTTGAGTTTAAAATTCATTTTTTAACTGGGTCTTGCCGAGTCAAAAAATGTCATTAAAGATTCATTATCGGTAGAGAATCTAAAATTATTTATTTTCCGGAGATGAATCAAAATTATTAAAGGCTGTCTTTTAAAAATATCTTCAAGCCTATACAAAATCACAACTTTAGCCCTTTTTCCATAAAGAGGACAAAAAAAAAAACAAAAGCGAAAAAACGCAATACAAAACTTATTCTCAAAACAAATTTGTTACTGCTCAAGGCTTAAGTTACTCTATGCTTTTTGTGTATCTTGAGAATTTTCAGCTGAAATTGTTATAACATTACTGCGTAAAGGAAATGACATCTTCCTCAACCACTTCAGTTTACAATTTTAATTATCACAAAAAGTAAAAGTCACGTTCCACAGACTTGGTTGGTGTTTTTGTCTTTAGGACTAAAAATATCATAAGTTTATATGTAGTTGTTGTCTAACACTAACACACTAACTCGTACATTCATGATAGATAGAGAGAGACACATACATATATACCAGCATAAGCTTAGAATTTATTCGTGTTTGGGTAAACAAGAATAAGTCCTTCGAAGTTTACTTAACTGTGGCCATAATAATGTAAAGTACATAAGGTACTTTTGCACTTGTCAAAGTGGTTGTGCAGTTTAGTATACCAGGATTATGGGTCCTTTTTTTCTTAGCAGTTTTTAACTGCGGAAGCCTTACTGCCACCAAATAACGTCATAATTATTTTAAGGGCATGCTTAGAAATTTCAAGTGATGAGAAAGTGGTAAGTAAGCTTTATAGAATTATTGCCAAAACAAAAATATTTTTCAAGGGGTAAGGGTAGAATTATGATTTTATCTGTTAGTTTTGTTATACATTTTTTTTGCGATGTTGAGGTAGAGTAATTGAAAAATTATTTAACTGCGAAATACTTAGGTTTCTTTTGAGAGATATAAAATACGAAGGGATTAGATTCAAATAGAAGGCGTTGGTCTTGGTAATGTAATATTAAGCCATAGTCAAATTGATATCAAATACTGTTATTTTGGTTTGAAATAAAACTTAATTAGGAAAATAAATATTTAAGGAAAGTGATACAATTGATTGAATGAGAGATTAAAGAGAATTTTTGAAATACTTAGTGTGATTTTTGAGAATAAGATTAAAGTGAAGGAAAGTAGTAAAGTTTTAATTAGAAATTTATCTTATGAGTTATATCGAGTGACTTTTTAAGCAAATTTATTTTGACAAGACTATTTATAGCAGCTCTACAGTGTCAGTAACATGCTACCATCCAACATGTTCAGTTATATCTTTAATTTAACCACGACTGGACTTATTATCTTATTTTATATATGACTTCGTCGTTCCATGAATAATTTGCTGCTTCATTTTCTTCTCGTTCTAGAATGTATACAAATACGATGTCTTAATTTCTGCTGAATCCATCAAAATTCTTGTCAAGCAATATTGACTATAAGACCTCAAAGTGTTTTTTTTAACCAACTACATTTTTGAAGTCATACCTCTACAGAAGCAGGTGTTTAGGTTGACGTGTTTACCAGGAAATAGACACTTATGACTCATACCACCAGAAGCCGATGACTTTTTGTAATTTTCCTAAATATCACGATCATTAATGAAGCTCGTGGATACAAATATTTTTCGATAAAAATATTTTTATTGAAAAATTTTCGATAAAAATATTTTTCTACACAAAAATTTTAGATAGAAATATTTTTCTATAGAACAATTTTCGATAAAAATATTTTTCTATAGAAAAATTTTCGATAGAAATATTTTTCTATTGAAAAATTTTCAATAGAAATATTTTTCTATAGAAAAATTTTCGATAGAAATATAAATATAAATTTTTTCTATAGAAAAATATATTTTTTTGATAAAAAAATTTTTCTATAGAAAAATTTTCGATAAACAAATTTTTCTATAGAAAAATTTTCGATAAACAAATTTTTCTATAAAAAAATTTTCGATAAAAAAATTTTTCTATACAAAAATTTTTGATAAAAAAATTTTTCTATAGAAAAATTTTCGATAGAAATATTTTTCTATAGAAAAATTTTCGATAGAAATATTTTTCTATAGAAAAATTTTCGATAGAAATATTTTTCTATAGAAAAATTTTCGATAGAAATATTTTTCTATAGAAAAATTTTCGATAGAAATATTTTTCTATAGAAAAATTTTCGATAGAAATATTTTTCTATAGAAAAATTTTCGACAGAAATATTTTTCTATAGAAAAATTTTCGATAGAAATATTTTTCTATAGAAAAATTTTCGATAGAAATATTTTTCTATAGAAAAATTTTCGATAGAAATATTTTTCTATAGAAAAATTTTCGATAGAAATATTTTTCTATAGAAAAATTTTCGATAGAAATATTTTTCTATAGAAAAATTTTCGATAGAAATATTTTTCTATAGAAAAATTTTCGATAGAAATATTTTTCTATAGAAAAATTTTCGATAGAAATATTTTTCTATAGAAAAATTTTCGATAGAAATATTTTTCTATAGAAAAATTTTCGATAGAAATATTTTTCTATAGAAAAATTTTCGATAGAAATATTTTTCTATAGAAAAATTTTCGATAGAAATATTTTTCTATAGAAAAATTTTCGATAGAAATATTTTTCTATAGAAAAATTTTCGATAGAAATATTTTTCTATAGAAAAATTTTCGATAGAATTATTTTTCTATAGAAAAATTTTCGATAGAAATATTTTTCTATAGAAAAATTTTCGATAGAAATATTTTTCTATAGAAAAATTTTCGATAGAAATATTTTTCTATAGAAAAATTTTCGATAGAAATATTTTTCTATAGAAAAATTTTCGATAGAAATATTTTTCTATAGAAAAATTTTCGATAGAAATATTTTTCTATAGAAAAATTTTCGATAGAAATATTTTTCTATAGAAAAATTTTCGATAGAAATATTTTTCTATAGAAAAATTTTCGATAGAAATATTTTTCTATAGAAAAATTTTCAATAGAAATATTTTTCTATAGAAACATTTTCGATAGAAATATTTTTCTTTAGAAAAATTTTCGATAAAAAAATTTTTCTATAGAAAAATTTTCGATAAAAAAATTTTTCTATAGAAAAATTTTCGATAAAAAAATTTTTCTATAGAAAAATTTTCGATAAAAAAATTTTTCTATAGAAAAATTTTCGATAAAAAAATTTTTCTATAGAAAAATTTTCGATAAAAAAATTTTTCTATAGAAAAATTTTCGATAAAAAAATTTTTCTATAGAAAAATTTTCGATAAAAAAATTTTTCTATAGAAAAATTTTCGATAAACAAATTTTCCTATAGAAAAAATGAATATTTGTGTCGCAGGTGTTTCAAAAATTATCTTAAAATCGATCAAACATAATTTTTAGAGTAAAACCCATATCGATTTGCCTTTAAATAGAAAAATAGAGCCGTTTAAATGTAGCTCACGGGGAGTACGATTTATTTTAATATAAATCATACGCACTCTTGGATCTCATTAAAAGAATTTCAGCTTAAAGCTAAATAAAATATACATATGTATATGTATTTATTGTCTTCTCTTTTAACATAATATTTATTTATTATTCTCTGCATGTGTCTGCCATATCTTTTGACATTGTCAAACGCCTTCATCGCCCCTCTCCCCACCTACATGACAATATAACAAAAAACACAATATTGCAAGTCCATTAAAATGATAAGAATTTGTATTATTAAATGTTCAGGAAAAAAACTATATAATATTAAATAATAACAATCACTTTATGTGTGTGTGTGTATGAGTGTTTTTGTAATCCTTTTAAATGACCAAAGATACATAAAATAACAAACAATTATTGTTTGTGGCAGAAAAACAAGAAAATAGAATATTGACTTACAATAACTATAAAGAGAATACACATATAAGTATTCGATGTCCTGGTATACTCATACCTACAGACATATTTGAGTATATATATGAAAACATAAAAGGATGTTGATTTGTATAAATATGAGAAATATGTTCTGTAATGTACATATATTTAGTTAGACGTGCTTATCTGTAGGTATTCGAAATGCAGTGTACAGTGAGGGAGATACGTATAGATGGTATTCTAGAAAACAAGTGAAATATTTGACAAAAACTTTAAATCAACTCCATCATTTTCTACGGTAATGCTATTCTAATCTTTATTTAAAAAGAAATAAACTTCATAATAGTCAAACAGTTTAATCAGTCATAAGATACCTGGTACCGATCGAAATATAAGATATTTTAGAAATATTTGTGTAGCATACTTTTAGGATAATACTAATAATAATATACAGGTATGTGATGGATCGTTTTCAAATCGATCGATTTCAGATATATTTTTTAGATAAATTTTCTGTTATTTTTCCCAAAAAATTCAAACCAAATGAAAGATAAAATATCAGTCAAAAGGATTAAACCCAAAACTTTTCATTTTTTTGGGGGAATTAACCGAAAATTAGCTAAAAAATATGTCTGAAAATAATCGATTTGAAAACGAAAAATGTCCATCACATACCTGATAGTAAAAGAATTTCATTTAAACTAAATGCTTTGACAAACAAACAGATATGTTACGATATCAAATTTAAATAAACTTTTTTCAAAATAAATAATTTTAAAAATCCCTAAGGTATGCTACACAAAATTTGCTTAAAAGTTTGAGTTTTCGGTCGATATCGAATTTGTTCACTGTTTTTCTTTAAAATAAAATGTCTTAAATTCCCAACTTTAATAACTTTTTCCCCCATGCTTCCACCGCTTAAACATTAAAACAATTTTCCTACTCCATTGTACCAAAGGATACTCAAACATTCTTTAAACACAATTCAATAATAACAATCTGCAGATAACTGAACACGTATATAACCATATCTTTGGGGAAATAACTATAAAGCCTTATTATTTACTCGATTTTCAGTCTTTCTTCATACATATAAGATAAAATATTGGTTATTTGTTTGTTATCAAAATGGCCTTGGTATTCTTCAAAAATTATTATACCAGTTAGTTGTTGTTATTATAAGAAGACTCCATATAAATATGCAAGTATGTGTGCAAACAATTATAAGATTGTATAGACTTATATGTATGTATGGGGGGCTTATGATGATAACGAAGTGATTAAAATTGCCGGAAAATATATTTTCTTTATCAATATTTATAGGAAACACTATATTGAGGCTTGTATAAATAAATAATAGTTGGCTTAGAATTGTATAGTTATTTTTTTTGGTTAATAAAACAGAATTTTCTTCTTTTGAGGCCAAACTCAAGTTAGTCAAAATAAAGATTTTTATATGAAAAATTAATCTTAGTTATAAATATTAAAGTTTAATTTGTATGAAAGTTTTAGTTGCTTAGTAAAAATTCACTTTGTAGATTTTTCATGAGGCTTATTTTTGTGTTAACATAATTTTATATTAAGTATTTGGTTGAATTAAGAATGTTATATTAAAAATAATAATATGGAGCTTTTGAAAAATTTCCTATAAAAATTAGAAATTTTTGAAAAATTTCCTATAAAAATTAGAAATTTTTGAAAAATTTCCTATAAAAATAGGAAATTTTTGAAAAATTTCCTATAAAAATAATAAATTTTTGAAAAATTTCCTATAAAAATAGGAAATTTTTGAAAAATTTCCAATAAAAATAGGAAATTTTTAAAAAATTTCCTATAAAAATAGGAAATTTTTGAAAAATTTCCTATAAAAATAGGAAATTTTTGAAAAATTTCCTATAAAAATAGGAAATTTTTGAAAAATTTCCTATAAAAATAAGAAATTTTTGAAAAATTTCCTATAAAAATAGGAAATTTTTGAAAAATTTCCTATAAAAATAGGAAATTTTTGAAAAATTTCCTATAAAAATAGGAAATTTTTGAAAAATTTCCTATAAAAATAGGAAATTTTTGAAAAATTTCCTATAAAAATAGGAAATTTTTGAAAAATTTCCTATAAAAATAGGAAATTTTTGAAAAATTTCCTATAAAAATAGGAAATTTTTGAAAAATTTCCTATAAAAATAGGAAATTTTTGGAAATTATAGGAAATTATAGGAAATTTTTCAAAAATTTCTTATAAAATGTAATGTAACCTAATGAATAGTTAAATTATATAAGGTACAATGTGGCAGACAATAGTTACAATGAATCTTTACATCCAAGTAACCAGATGTCGAAGGTGACGATATAATTTTAAAATTTAGCAATGGGAAAAAATAATTTACCGAACTTCTTCAGATCTCAACCCATAATTATTATCATCAAACAAACCACATTACTACACAATCGAAACACAGATTTAGGACTATGGGAGCCATTGAATTGCTAGCTATCAGCCGGATGGGGGGTTCGTGTCCCAATTCTAACATCTCGAAATTTCATTACATACTCTATTATAGACTCCCGGGTTTTAAAATAAGATTATGGACCAGAATGACTAGATATAACAAAAGAAAATTTTTTATTAAGCCCCAATCTAGTCAAAATTATGCAATGCTAAATGAAAGGTATCTTAGTTATGTCGGTAATATGCCTAATTTCTGCGATCCTGATGTTCATGGACGCAGGCGCCTCTTTACCCTCACCAACCTTTGTTCTAGTGGCGTATCACAAAATCTAGAACCCCTATATTAAGTAAGACTACATCAACTCAATCTATCTCACATAATTCCGAATTAATAAGACCAAATATTTTGAATTTACTCCATATTACAAATTTTTATTAAATAAAGTTTTAAAATCTACTGTTTTTTTTTTTAAATATAGCAATTTCTAAAAGAATTTCATTATTTCCTTTGTTTAACATACGATTAAATTGTAATTTTTTAATATGATTAAAATAAAATAACAAAATCTAAACTAAAGAATCCTAATCAAAGGAGTTTTTTAGTAAATTTTATGTTTGTTTTATAATTCAATATAATTTAAACAAGTTAAAGAAATATTTTAACAAATTTGAGAAAATTTTGTTTTGTACAATTTTTTTTACTATTACCCATTGTGCAAAATAAATAAAGCAAATGCTAAAAGAATCATGTAAAGTTCATTGAACTCTAGCTAAAATATATAGGTCATGAAATTTCTCTATTTACCAAAATAACATAAAAAAAAGGTAAACACAACTTGACTACTCATTTGTTTGAAACATTCAAACCCGATCAAACATTATTACTCTCTTTCGGTTGCAAAAAAATACAAATTATCAAACAAATTTATATTACTTTATCAGAGTTCTTTTGCATTTGCTTTATTTAGTAACGCAAAAGAATTGCAAGAATTTAGTTATGTTTAATGACTCACCGATCAATTGTCTGATGAAGGCCTTATCCGACTTCGATGTACGCTGCATTGCTAGGGAAAATTTTAAGTTTATAAATATTCTTGCATATTTCTTTTATTTTTTTAATTATTTTTTTCTTTTCTTTAATTCATGGGTTTTTATTTTATATTGTAATAGTTTTAAGTTGTTTTAACTGTAATTTTAATTACTAACTTTATTAGACAAACTTTTTTTTTTCTTTTTTTTTTTTTTAATTATATTAGATAATTTTAGAATTAAATTTTTAGGTAATATTGTTGTGTTACGTTTTGGCATGCATTTAATTAAAATTTTGTTTTATATACATTTTTGTTTTTCATTGTTTCAAATTTTTTTAACATTTCTTTTTAGATTTGAAAATTTCATGTAAGTTTTACTTGCAATTCACAAACACTAACTGTAGAGTGTCACATTTATATTTTTCGATATTTTTGGTTTTTTTAAATATATTGCTTTTGAAAAGAATATTACATATTGTAGGGTACACAGTTTTTCATCGGAATTACAACGTTTTTTTTATTTGGGAATCACTGTTGGTTGTTTTCTTTTTCTTTTATTTGTTTTTAATTTGATTTTGGTGGTTGAAAATATTGAGCATGATGGAGAGGAATCCGTAAAGAGGTTTAATTTTGTCTTTGAAGAATCCCAATTGTTTTTCCCCTTTTTGAGAGTAGCAGACAAGATTGTTTTTTTCTGGCGGAGAAATTCCCTTCGAAAAGGAGAATTCTCTATCAGGTGTGGATATATCGATTCCAACCTGCGTGATTAATCAATTGTTCAAAAAAAAATCATTATTAAAAAAAAGATTGATATATTTTAGAATGGGATTATCATGCACTTCAAAATTACCTGAATACTTTTCCCAGATAAACAAATTTTGTCCCCAATCAATTTTGTTTATTTATTATTTCTCAAATTCCACGATGATCAGCCCAGATATCCAAGTGGGTCATTGGAGAACAATTTTATTCCTTTTTCCGTAAAAAAAATTTGAAATTTTCTTTATATTCTTTTTTTTTAAGTAATTAGGGAATACTTTGTGGGATTTATTTAATATTTACCTGATGGTAACGCTTGGCAAGAGGTTTTTTTTTTGAAATTTTTCTACAATGCCAAAGGATGTAAATTGAATTTAAAGATTTTTTGTGGCGTTATTACTACTTGATTGCTCAAAGATCTTCAGGAAAAGGAAGTTTTAACTCCAAATTCTGACCAAGAAAACTTTAATGCAAAGTCACATATGTCAGAAATTTGACATTTATTCTGTCAAAAAAATGTCATTTAGATAAATAAATAATTATCTTGGACATAAATCATCTTTGGGCCACCGGAAATATGCTATCATCATTGCCATGTAGGCTTAATTTTAATTGATGAAAAAAAACCTTCATGAGATTTATATAACTATCTGATCAAGGATATTTAATATTATTCTTATTGTAAATATCGAATTCTTATATATCTACTAGATACAATCTGTCATTTCAAATGATTTTGAGTTAAAAGATTTTTTGTTATAATGTTGGGTTTTTCCAACCCTGACTTATTTAGCTCAGACACTCTTATACAAAAAAAAAACACTTCCTCTCAATGTCTCAAACCAAAAAAAAAGAAAAATAAACAAAGCATAATCAAAACAAAGACATGCCAAACAAACAGCTGATCGCAAAAATTATTAAAATTTTGTGAAGTTGAAAACAAAAAATTTTTTCGTCTGCCGCACTTTTTAGCTGCGCTTGTAATATTTGTGGAACAAATGTATAATAAAAATCACAAATATATAATAAATATAACAGTTTTTTAATAATATTATTAAAATATCGTGTAATAAAGAAAGAAAAATAAAGTTTTTACATTGCTAAAAAAAAAAAAAGAAATCAAGAGGAAAAGGCTACTCAATTTTGGAATTTGTATGTTAATAATTTCAATGAAGACACATATGCGGGAGAGGTTTGAACCATTTGGACTTATTACCAGTCATAAGATCATGACTGATGAAGAAGGACGCTCTAAACGATTTGGCTTTGTGGCTTTTGAAAATCCCCAATCAGCTCTGGCAGCTGTTATCGCTTTAAATGGCAAACAATTGGGTGACAAGTACCTTTCTTTAGCTAGAGCTTTAAGTAAAATAGAGCGCCAATAAGAGGAACGTAAAAGACAGAAACCAGGTTAAGTATATTTTTTTTTTTTATTATTATTAAATAATGAAAGCAAAAAGAAAAAATATTGGTATCGCATAAATGACCATTACAAAAAATAGGAAATTTTTGAAAAATTTCCTATAAAAATAGGAAATTTTTGAAAAATTTCCTATAAAAATAGGAAATTTTTGAAAAATTTCCTATAAAAATAGGAAATTTTTGAAAAATTTCCTATAAAAATAGGAAATTTTTGAAAAATTTCCTATAAAAATAGGAAATTTTTGAAAAATTTCCTATAAAAATAGGAAATTTTTGAAAAATTTCCTATAAAAATAGGAAATTTTTGAAAAATTTCCTATAAAAATAGGAAATTTTTGAAAAATTTCCTATAAAAATAGGAAATTTTTGAAAAATTTCCTATAAAAATAGGAAATTTTTGAAAAATTTCCTATAAAAATAGGAAATTTTTGAAAAATTTCCTATAAAATAGGAAATTTTTGAAAAATTTCCTATAAAAATAGGAAATTTTTGAAAAATTTCCTATAAAAATAGGAAATTTTTGAAAAATTTCCTATAAAAATAGGAAATTTTTGAAAAATTTCCTATAAAAATAGGAAATTTTTGAAAAATTTCCTATAAAAATAGGAAATTTTTGAAAAATTTCCTATAAAAATAGGAAATTTTTGAAAAATTTCCTATAAAAATAGGAAATTTTTGAAAAATTTCTTATAAAAATAGGAAATTTTTGAAAAATTTCCTATAAAAATAGGAAATTTTTGAAAACTTTCCTATAAAAATAGGAAATTTTTGAAAAATTTCCTATAAAAATAGGAAATTTTTGAAAAATTTCCTATAAAAATAGGAAATTTTTGAAAAATTTCCTATAAAAATAGGAAATTTTTGAAAAATTTCCTATAAAAATAGGAAATTTTTGAAAAATTTCCTATAAAAATAGGAAATTTTTGAAAAATTTCCTATAAAAATAGGAAATTCTTGAAAAATTTCCTATAAAAATAGCAAATTCTTAAAAAATTTCCTATAAAAATAGGAAGTTTTTGAAAATGTTCCTGTAAAAATAGGAAATAGGAAAAAAATTTCTTATAAAAATGGGAAATTTTTGAAAAATTTCCTATAAAAATAGAAAATTTTTGAAAAATTTCCTATAAAAATAGCAAATTCTTAAAAAATTTCCTATAAAAATAGGAAGTTTTTGAAAATGTTCCTGTAAAAATAGGAAATAGGAAAAAAATTTCCTACAGATATTAAATTTTTTAAAACTTAAATAGATTTTTTTTTTTAAATTTCCAATATATAGTAGATTTTTGAAAAATTTCCCATTAGTAGTAAATTATTGACAAATTTCCTATAAATAGTAAATTTTTGAAACATTTCCTATAAATATTAAATTTTTAAAAAATTTCGTAAAAATGGTAAATTATTAAAAAATTTCCTAAAAATGGTAAATTTTTTAAAAATTTCCTTTAAGACTATATCTGTTTATTAAGAATTCTATAATTTTAAGAACAATTACTAGCTAACGAATAAAAATATACATCATAATGGAGCAACATTTTTTAAATTGAATCAATTTAACAAAATGGCCTGAAAACTGCAATTAATATTATAAAGCATACTTTTAGGTTGCTCAAAGTTGTTTGTATTGTAAATAAATTAAATGCATAATGAAATCAAATTACTTAAGGTAGTTTTTGATAAGCAAGTATAAAATGTTTTAAATCTTTAATACATTTTAAATTCTTAAGGACGCGCTAGAAATAAATAATTCAGTCTAAAGTCTTAAAATTTTCTATCAATTTGCAGTCGACAATTTGGATTCAGGTTGTATTTTAATTAACTCATTCATGTTATATAATTTTTTGAACCTATTTTGTCTTATGGTGAAAAACGGGTCTATAATAGAACTTCTGTTCTTTGTAAGTAAAAAAAAAATTAAAAGCATTTGTCACAAATGCTCAACTTTCCTGGTATTAGATATTTATTTGTAATATTAAACAAGATTAAAAATAAATTTCCTTAGGATTGTTTATAAATTAGAATTATTTTAGTTTATTTTTATTTTTTAAACTTAGAACATGTTTTTGAATTTAGCCTTTTAGTACTTATTTCAACAACATTTATTTTTACGATTTTTCATTAAAAATTATGCCTTTAGCTTAGTTAATTTAAATGGCCATGTTTACTCCCCTAAATTGTTATTGTAATGAAAAAAATATTTGTAAATACTACTTGCAACATTTTTTGTTTTTGTATAAAACTAAATTTTCTAATGATTTTTTTACAATAAAAAATTTTTCTTAACAAAAGTGTTTTTAGCAGCAAAAGCTGTACATGGTAGTAAAATATATACTTATATGTATGTATATGAAGATAAATGTAAAATTTTAAATACCCTATTCCAGCATAAATCATAAGAGTATGTTATCATCTGCCTTGGCCTATTTTAAACACATATCGAGATATTTTCAGAAATATTGCATACTTTGGGGGTTTAGAATTTTTTTTCAAAATATCTCAGATCACGGCTTAAATTGAATAAAGTAGATCGGCATTAACATAATAAGGAAAGAAATGTAGGGTATCCAATTGCCGACTATAAGTATAAAATTATTTTTTCTTAAATGACTGTTTATATAAGTACGTCTAAGTATGCGTGTGTTTGAAATCATGTTTATTTTTGTATATGTATGCATGAATTTGTATAAATTCATTTTTGTTGTTATAGCCTGAGCTTTATGTATAGGAAATAATGCTTAAAATGCTCATAGCCTTATGCATTTAGGCTAAAAGGAACAGAGAAAAAACCCCCATACACACACTACAACAAAAGAATAACAAACACACATTTAGAGCAAACCTTTACAAAATAAGAATGAGGGTCCTGGAAAATGGAGTGAAAAACATTAAGCACAATTTTGTTACGGTTGGTTGAAACGAATTTGTAATGCCCTGTTTTGTAATTAAATAAAAAAAAGGATTTCATAGTTTTAAGCAAATTGAAAATGTTTTTTTTTTATTTTAATTGGCACAATTAAGGCAAAGAGTAACAGAAATAGTTGTTTTCACATAAAAACCTATTTAAAGTACCAAAAAGGCTATTCCTGTTTTACTTCCGGTTTAAATATTTGTTTTCTTAAAGCATGTCAAATCTTTAATTTCCTCTTTTCTTGGAACAACAAGTCTTCGGTTCCCCAAAACTACTCATAACTTAATCAATTTGTTTCATTAATCTTGGAAAATTCCCCAACATATTTTCCTTGCATGTGCGAACAAAAGGATATAAAAAACACAAACGGAAAACATATAAATGGCATCTGTTGTTTAATACTTATACAATATATGATTATATTTTCTTGTTATTATTTATGTTGTGTTTGTGCAGTTGTTGCTAAGTTTCTGCTGTTGGTGCCGCTTTAGTTGTTGACGCTGAGTTAGCCTTTGTGTTGCTACAGTTGCTATTGCTTTCTATTAAGCTGTATTGCTTTATAATAATATATCATTTGCACAGCATGAATGGAAAAGTCACAGGATTTTTTCTTTTAAACGGAAGTATAGCACGATATGGTCAGCAATAGTGGGAAAAGTGAGAATATGTATTGTCAACTTTTCAAAGGAAAAGTCATACTATGGACAACTTTTCAATAGAAAAGACTTCCTGTAGACAAATTTTCTATAGAAAAGTCATCCTATGGATAACGTTTCCATAGAAAAGTCATCCTATATGTATTGTCAACTTTTCATAGGAAAAGTCATACTATGGACAACTTTTCAATAGAAAAGACTTCCTGTAGACAAATTTTCTATAGAAAAGTCATCCTATGGATAACGTTTCCATAGAAAAGTCATCCTATGTACAAATTTTCTTTAGAAAAGTCATCTTAAGGACAATTTTTATATAGAAAGTCATCCTAAGGACAATTTTTTATAGAAAAGACATCCAATGGATAACTTTTCTATAGAAAAGTCATCCTATGGATAACTTTTCTATAGAAAAGTCATCCTATGAATAACTTTTCTATAGAAAAGTCATCCTATGGATAACTTTTCTATAGAAAAGTCATCCTATGGATAACTTTTCTATAGAAAAGTCATCCTATGGATAACTTTTCTATAGAAAAGTCATCCTATGGATAACTTTTCTATAGAAAAGTCATCCTATAGATAGCTTTTCTGTAGAAAAGTCATCCTATGGATAACTTTTCTATAGAAAAGTCATCCTATAGATAACTTTTCTATAGAAAAGTCATGCTATGGATAACTTTTCTATAGAAAAGTCATGCTATGGATAACTTTTCTATAGAAAAGTCATCCTATGGATAACTTTTCTATAGAAAAGTCATCCTATGGATAACTTTTCTATAGAAAAGTCATCCTTTGGATAACTTTTCTATAGAAAAGTCATCCTATGGATAACTTTTCTATAGAAAAGTCATCCTATGGATAACTTTTCTATAGAAAAGTCATCCTATGGATAACTTTTCTATAGAAAAGTCATCCTATGGATAACTTTTCTATAGAAAAGTCATCCTATGGATAACTTTTCTATAGAAAAGTCATCCTATGGATAACTTTTCTATAGAAAAGTCATCCTAAGGATAACTTTTTTATAGAAAAGTCATCCTAAGGATAACTTTTCTATAGAAAAGTCCTCCTATGGATAACTTTTCTATAGAAAAGTCATCCTATGGATAACTTTTCTATAGAAAAGTTATCCTTTGGTTAAATTTTCTATAGAAAAGTCTTCCTATGGACAACTTTTCTATAGAAAAGTTACCCTATGGAACACTTTTCTATGGAAAAGTCATCCTATGGATAACTTTTCTATAGAAAAGTCACCCTAATGACAACTTGTGTATTTCATTTCAAGTCATTTCTATAGAAAAGTCATCCTATGGACAACTTTTGTATAGAAAAGTCTTCCTATGTACAACTTTTGTATAGAAAAATCTTCCTATGGACAACTTTTCTATAGAAAAGTCTTCCTATGGACAACTTTTCTATAGAAAAGTCTTCCTATGGAAAACTTTTCTACAGAAAAGTCTTCCTATGGACAACTTTTCTATAGAAAAGTCTTCCTATGGACAACTTTTCTATAGAAAGGTCTTCCTATGGAAAACTTTTCTATAGAGTAGTCTTCCTATGGATAATTTTTCTATAGAAAAGTCTTTCTATATAAAACTTTTCTATAAAAAGTCTTCTTATGGACAACTTTTCTATAGAAAATTCCTCTTATGAACCACTTTTCTACAGAAAATCTTCCTACGGGAAACTTTTCTATAGAAAAGAATTCCTATGGACAACTATTGTCTACATAAGTATTCCTATGGACAACTTTTCTATAGAAAAGTTTTGCTATTTAAAACTTTTCTATAGAAAAGTCTTTCATTTCTATAGAGGGGACTATAGCTTGCACATACGGCTGAATACAGGCTATATTGCCACATATAATATGTAGGACTGAGCTTTAGTCTGATTATAAGACTAGTCTTAGGATAAGGTTATAGAATGTGTATAATTCTTAAAACCTCTAGTCTAAGAAGACTTTAGTATGAGTTCAAGATTTTAGCACTTTTGAATCCTTGACAACACAATATACCCATACATATTCATGACTGCAATAGCATACACACATACTCTTGTATGTATTTGTATTCTATTTTGTGAATTATTTAACTTTTACCCTGTTTCATAGTAGTTTGTGATTATAGAAATGTTAAGCTTTATTTATGTTTTATTTTATGAGTTTTAATTCCATAAGAAAGAAAATATAATTAAAAGGATAAAAAACATACATATTCTTGAAATATTGTACAAGCAAATTTTCAATTTAAATACTTAAAGTGGCAGACTCTAGAAATGGATTGAAAAAGGAAAACTTAAATTATATAATTTATATAAAAACTTCTCTGAAAGAAGATTTATTTAAAAAAAAATGTATACAAAACATAAATTTTTAGAAAATAATAAGAAATAAGCTTTAGTTTTCACAAGAACTTTTCGAAAATTTTAAAGTGCAGGAAAACTATATACACAAAAAAAATTCTAAGAATGACAGGGCAAAATGTGAATATATCAAATTGTTTACTTGTGTAATTGAATAAAAAAAAGTTCTTAAAAACGATTTATTTAAATTGTTTTCCTAGGAAACAAATAAATTGAAAAGTTAAATAAAATATAAATTTTTCCATGACAAAAAAAAAAAAGAAAAATGTAGTAAATTTAAATTCAAGCTCAAGTTCATAGTTTGAGTATGAGGCATTTAACCATATTCTTTTAGATATTAGATCGAAAAGTTTTCCAATGGTCAACTTTTCTATATAAAAGTCTTCCTATGGTCAATATTTCTATATAAGAGTCTTTGAATGGTCAAATTTTCTATAGAAAAGGATTCCTATTGTCAACTTTTCTATAGAAAAGTCTTAATATTGTCAACTTTTCTATAGAAAACACTTCCGTTGGTCAACTTTTCTATAGAAAATTCTTCCTTTGGTCAACTTTTCTATAGAAAAGTCTTCCTTTGGCCAAGTTTTCTATAGAGAAATCTTCCTATGATCATCTTTTATATAGTAAAGTCTTTCCATGGTCAACTTTTCTATAGAAAAGTCTTCCTTCCTTTCAACTTTTTTAAAGAAAAGTCTTCCTTCCTTTCAACTTTTCTAAAGAAAAGTCTTCCTTCCTTTCAACTTTTTTAAAGAAAAGTCTTCTTTTGGTTAACTTTTCTATAGAAAAGTCAACTTTTTTATAGAAAAGTCCTACTTTGGTCAATTTGGCTATAGAAAAGTCTTAATTTGATCATTTTTTTAATAGAAAAGTCTTCCTATTGTCAACTGTTATATAGAAAAGCCTTCCTATTGTCAAGTTTTCTATAGAAAAGTTTTCCTTTAGTCAACTTGTGTATATGCAAGTTTTGCTATGGTTAACGTCTCTATAGAAAAGTTTTCCTATGGTCAACTTTTCTATTAAAAGTCTTCCAATGGTCGACTTTTTCATAGAAAAGTCTTCCTATGGTCCACTTTTCTATACAAAAGTATTTTAGTTTACAGAAAAAACTCTATGGTCATAATTTGAATAAAAATTCTTCTTAACTCTATATTTTTTTTCATATCCTTATATTTTTTATAAAAAGAGGTTTTTGTCGACATCTTCTTATTGCCATCTTTTCTGTATAAAAAGTGTTGCCTATAGGAGGGGGTTTCTATTCCTCTGAATAATAAGATAATATTCTTTAATCATAATATAGTCAAGGTTGAATCTGTTGTTTGAGTATATTTAATATTTACTATATAATTATATATTTGATATTTTAATCTTATTCGTGCCTTAAGCTTAATTTAAACTCTGCTTAATAAATTTAACCATAAAATGAAAAATTTTATGCAAATGTCTGTATTATTATAATTTTCTACAAAATTTTATTATTTTTGTTTAACTCTTAATGAACATTTAGAAAATATTCTGTTACATTAAATTCACTTAATTGCCAATCAAAAACATTTTCTTTTTAGCTACAAAACAGCTTAACTCGTTCTTTTGTCTTCACACAAAACACACACACACACATACAGGTTTAAGAAGCAATTAAATTGTTTTTTAGGAATTATGCATAAAATATTAATTACAACAAACTTTTTGCCATAAACTTTATTACCTTTCATCTTCATCTTGAGCTGACGATACTGCCACTGCAGCAGCTTCTGCTGTGTTTCGTTTAAAACTTTTATGGTTTTTTGTTTCGAATATAAAGTTTCTTTTTTAATGTTTGAAACCATAATAATTTGAACTCAAAAATTTTAATTATTTTGTTTTTTTGTTTTTAGTAAATTAACAACAATTACAAGGAAACCAACCCCAAAAACAAGAAATATCAAAATTAAGTAAATACACAAAATTCCTTAGGACCACAAAAGCAATAAAAACATAAGCGGAATTTCGACACAACCAGCAACAGCATCAAGTTAAAGCCCAAAAAAAGGGCTTAACACCTCAATAAAGTGGTTTGATGAATGTAAGAGAAGTTAAAGGAATTTTGCCTAGAACCGTAGCCCAAGAATGTGAAATGAAACATACTTTTTGTTAAAGTATTTATTATTAAGCTTATTACAATACCCCCAGACATTTACACTTTACATTTCATTCATTCATTCAAATTTTGCCACATACCTCAGAGTTTTAAAATGTCGAATATTCTAAGAATTTTTATGAGCTAAAAACTAAATTGTGGCAAAAAAGTTTCAGTTTCTGACTATTTGCAACTATTTCCCTTTTGCTATGATATTTCAAATGAATTTCTTTTGTTTCTCTCCATGAAAGTAAATTCAAACCCCATAGTGCTTTAGTATGTTAGTTTAAGATATGGCTAATAATGAAATGGAAAATTTATTACTCTATATAAAATTTTGTTAATTAGTGAATTTAAAATAACTTGAAACTTGAACTAATAATAACAATTTTCTAGAGAATTATAATAAAAATGATAAAAATTTTCCAGAAAGTGTTTATGTTCATTTCGGTTAAAAATCAGTTAAAGTATGCATTGAAACTATATTTAAAAATGTGTGACATTTTTATGAGATCTTAAAAATAAAAATTTTTAAAGAATATTTTTATGGTTAAAAGTTAAGTTATGATAAGTTTATTTGAATTTTAGATACAAAAGTTATGGCGAAGTTTAATTTTTTTAAGATGTTGGGGGTAATTGTTATTAAAATGTATCTTTAGTTGTAAATTTGCTGCCTTAATTATGATATTGTAATGCTAATGGGCGTAAATTAAAAAAATAATGAAATAAATCGAAGAAGTAAAACTTACATAAGAGGAGGAAGAAGAAGTTAATAAGATAAAAACTGAAGACAAGATGATTCTGTTGTTTTTTTAAGTAAACTCTTTAGATCACAATAAATCGAACAATAATAGTAAAGAAGACAAAATTTTGCCCTATTTGCCAACTTTCAATGATCTTTCGTTTAGGCGTTATCGTGCTTTTAACAGACAGACAGACAAACAGACAGACCGACAGACAGACAGAAAAACAGACAGAAAGACACAAAGAAAGGCAGACAGATAGACAGACAGACAGACAGATAGACAGACAGACAGATTCGAAGAAGTATTGCCAAATTTAAGGAGTCATTCATAGAAATATTTTCATTACCACACAATCAATTATAACAATAGACTTAAAATCACTTCTTAAGTTGATCACTTCCTGAGTCGCAATTCTATAGATAATTGAAAATGGCTAAAATAAGTCCATTATTTTTGGTGCCTCACATAAATTTTGGTTTCCCGGAATTTTAATTTTGTCTTTAATTTCAATATATGTGACCCGGTCTATGAAAAGAGAAAAGGCGGCTAATGACTCAAAAACAAAATTTCGAAAAATTAGCTATTTTTTTTCCAAATTTTATTTATGGATCATAAGCCACCTTTTCATAGACCGGGTCACATATTTCCATGAAATAGAAAACGAATACTGATTATATAATTAGAAATTTCATTTTAATCGGTCTATATTAGACCATAGCTGCCATATAAACTCTTCTGTCGAAAGTCAATAAATGAGACGAAAATAACTAAAATGCTCGTAAATCTGAAGGTAATGAAATTTTTATGTTTATTTACATATATTTTGAGGCAATCGTCTTGAGAAAATGTTGGTATTTTAACAAAATTTGACCTTTGACATCATTGGTGAAGGTTATCATATGGTCTGCCTTGACCGACTGCAGCTCATCCTTACTTGATTGTTTCGTCTTAAGGTTTGCTACAAGTAAACTTATATCTAATTTTAAAAATATATTTAAAAGCATCAGGAGCATCAGGCATTAGGGATAGCCGAGAAGTATGCAACAAAATTTTTTAATTTTATAATTCTCTGATTTTAATTCATATCAAATGCGTTACGTTTGCTATCAATGATTTGTATCTTAGTAATCAGATGGAATTATTATTAAAGTAATCAATCTTTTTATATTTCTTAAAAATTTTAAATATTTTTCTTTATTAGTTCTGACAACACCAACACTTACATTAAAATTGGCTCCTACAAAAATGCAACATAAATTGCAAAGTAAACATTATTAGTTGCTTATCTATAAACTAGTGTTAAAAACTCATAAATCATTCTTATATCCTTTATCTTAGATAGAAGTTTTATATAATAATTCTATTATTCAGCATTTTATGCTTTACTAAACCAATAATACTCTCATTTTAACACCTGAGTAAGTTCTAATTTCTTTTCTATAATAACAATACAGGAAAAAAACAATTCATTATTATTTGCTGACAAATCCGGAATTAACTTAAGCCCATAACTAATTTTCTACTACGAAAAGGATATTTAGATAATTATTACTGCTACTTTCATCATTGTGGTTAAAATACCTATGTATATATTTATGTAAGACCTTCATGCCTACAAACTTAAATGTTTAGTAAACTCTTAAATTCTCTATACAGAAATTTATTTTATATGCTAAATTTGTTATGGACCAAAAAGTACAAAACGAACAAATACAAATGAAAAAAAATCATGAAAACAAAAATGCCCAAAAACCTAAAAGAATTTTCTCATTAAGCAAATATTTTGCTTGGATGAAAATAAATAAACCACAACACATTTGTGGTAAGATTCAACAAAAGAGTTTTTGGCCAGAGAAAGGGAAGAGGAGAACAAAGAAAAGAAAATACACAATAGTTTTAGCTGTTTACCAAAACCCTTTTGTTTGATAAGAAAGATAGAGAAAGGTAAAACTCACACTTTTTAACAACATACATACATATGCACATATAAACAGGAAATCATAATTTTTATATATGATTTCGAAGAAGTGTCTGTGAGTAGGTGGCATCCTTAAAGTAGTTGTTAATACTAGTACTAGTTTATAGTTATTAAGAAAATATTATGATTGTCTGTTGTTAGTTAGTTTAATATAATGTCTTGGGTTTTTGTGGTTTTATGTTTTTTGCTATTAATAATTATTCTTTTGCAAGTACTTTTGTATTTTACAAAATTTGTGGTTATATACAAGGAAGCAAAAAAGCCTAGAACTAGATTGAATTTAAAGTTTCAACATTTTAAATTACTTAAAAGCTTTCATGTTTATTAAATTTTAGGTACAGGAGTGCATATTTAGTTTTTAAAGATCGGGTAAATGTAAGGTCCAGTAAATTTTGAAAGTGGTTTAAATTCTAAAGCAAACATTTTATCCACCATAAGAGGATATTTTAAAAACAGACCCTCGGATTTTATGAAAGATTTTAAATCACAATAAGATAAAAGACAAAATAGGATTGTAAACAAAATATAAAATCATGCATTTAGAATTCAAAAATACTAATACTAATACTAATACTAATACTAATACTAATACTAATACTAATACTAATACTAATACTAATACTAATACTAATACTAATACTAATACTAATACTAATACTAATACTAATACTAATACTAATACTAATACTAATACTAATACTAATACTAATACTAATACTAATACTAATACTAATACTAATACTAATACTAATACTAATACTAATACTAATACTAATACTAATACTAATACTAATACTAATACTAATACTAATACTAATACTAATACTAATACTAATACTAATACTAATACTAATACTAATACTAATACTAATACTAATACTAATACTAATACTAATACTAATACTAATACTAATACTAATACTAATACTAATACTAATACTAATACTAATACTAATACTAATACTAATACTAATACTAATACTAATACTAATACTAATACTAATACTAATACTAATACTAATACTAATACTAATACTAATACTAATACTAATACTAATACTAATACTAATACTAATACTAATACTAATACTAATACTAATACTAATACTAATACTAATACTAATACTAATACTAATACTAATACTAATACTAATACTAATACTAATACTAATACTAATACTAATACTAATACTAATACTAATACTAATACTAATACTAATACTAATACTAATACTAATACTAATACTAATACTAATACTAATACTAATACTAATACTAATACTAATACTAATACTAATACTAATACTAATACTAATACTAATACTAATACTAATACTAATACTAATACTAATACTAATACTAATACTAATACTAATACTAATACTAATACTAATACTAATACTAATACTAATACTAATACTAATACTAATACTAATACTAATACTAATACTAATACTAATACTAATACTAATACTAATACTAATACTAATACTAATACTAATACTAATACTAATACTAATACTAATACTAATACTAATACTAATACTAATACTAATACTAATACTAATACTAATACTAATACTAATACTAATACTAATACTAATACTAATACTAATACTAATACTAATACTAATACTAATACTAATACTAATACTAATACTAATACTAATACTAATACTAATACTAATACTAATACTAATACTAATACTAATACTAATACTAATACTAATACTAATACTAATACTAATACTAATACTAATACTAATACTAATACTAATACTAATACTAATACTAATACTAATACTAATACTAATACTAATACTAATACTAATACTAATACTAATACTAATACTAATACTAATACTAATACTAATACTAATACTAATACTAATACTAATACTAATACTAATACTAATACTAATACTAATACTAATACTAATACTAATACTAATACTAATACTAATACTAATACTAATACTAATACTAATACTAATACTAATACTAATACTAATACTAATACTAATACTAATACTAATACTAATACTAATACTAATACTAATACTAATACTAATACTAATACTAATACTAATACTAATACTAATACTAATACTAATACTAATACTAATACTAATACTAATACTAATACTAATACTAATACTAATACTAATACTAATACTAATACTAATACTAATACTAATACTAATACTAATACTAATACTAATACTAATACTAATACTAATACTAATACTAATACTAATACTAATACTAATACTAATACTAATACTAATACTAATACTAATACTAATACTAATACTAATACTAATACTAATACTAATACTAATACTAATACTAATACTAATACTAATACTAATACTAATACTAATACTAATACTAATACTAATACTAATACTAATACTAATACTAATACTAATACTAATACTAATACTAATACTAATACTAATACTAATACTAATACTAATACTAATACTAATACTAATACTAATACTAATACTAATACTAATACTAATACTAATACTAATACTAATACTAATACTAATACTAATACTAATACTAATACTAATACTAATACTAATACTAATACTAATACTAATACTAATACTAATACTAATACTAATACTAATACTAATACTAATACTAATACTAATACTAATACTAATACTAATACTAATACTAATACTAATACTAATACTAATACTAATACTAATACTAATACTAATACTAATACTAATACTAATACTAATACTAATACTAATACTAATACTAATACTAATACTAATACTAATACTAATACTAATACTAATACTAATACTAATACTAATACTAATACTAATACTAATACTAATACTAATACTAATACTAATACTAATACTAATACTAATACTAATACTAATACTAATACTAATACTAATACTAATACTAATACTAATACTAATACTAATACTAATACTAATACTAATACTAATACTAATACTAATACTAATACTAATACTAATACTAATACTAATACTAATACTAATACTAATACTAATACTAATACTAATACTAATACTAATACTAATACTAATACTAATACTAATACTAATACTAATACTAATACTAATACTAATACTAATACTAATACTAATACTAATACTAATACTAATACTAATACTAATACTAATACTAATACTAATACTAATACTAATACTAATACTAATACTAATACTAATACTAATACTAATACTAATACTAATACTAATACTAATACTAATACTAATACTAATACTAATACTAATACTAATACTAATACTAATACTAATACTAATACTAATACTAATACTAATACTAATACTAATACTAATACTAATACTAATACTAATACTAATACTAATACTAATACTAATACTAATACTAATACTAATACTAATACTAATACTAATACTAATACTAATACTAATACTAATACTAATACTAATACTAATACTAATACTAATACTAATACTAATACTAATACTAATACTAATACTAATACTAATACTAATACTAATACTAATACTAATACTAATACTAATACTAATACTAATACTAATACTAATACTAATACTAATACTAATACTAATACTAATACTAATACTAATACTAATACTAATACTAATACTAATACTAATACTAATACTAATACTAATACTAATACTAATACTAATACTAATACTAATACTAATACTAATACTAATACTAATACTAATACTAATACTAATACTAATACTAATACTAATACTAATACTAATACTAATACTAATACTAATACTAATACTAATACTAATACTAATACTAATACTAATACTAATACTAATACTAATACTAATACTAATACTAATACTAATACTAATACTAATACTAATACTAATACTAATACTAATACTAATACTAATACTAATACTAATACTAATACTAATACTAATACTAATACTAATACTAATACTAATACTAATACTAATACTAATACTAATACTAATACTAATACTAATACTAATACTAATACTAATACTAATACTAATACTAATACTAATACTAATACTAATACTAATACTAATACTAATACTAATACTAATACTAATACTAATACTAATACTAATACTAATACTAATACTAATACTAATACTAATACTAATACTAATACTAATACTAATACTAATACTAATACTAATACTAATACTAATACTAATACTAATACTAATACTAATACTAATACTAATACTAATACTAATACTAATACTAATACTAATACTAATACTAATACTAATACTAATACTAATACTAATACTAATACTAATACTAATACTAATACTAATACTAATACTAATACTAATACTAATACTAATACTAATACTAATACTAATACTAATACTAATACTAATACTAATACTAATACTAATACTAATACTAATACTAATACTAATACTAATACTAATACTAATACTAATACTAATACTAATACTAATACTAATACTAATACTAATACTAATACTAATACTAATACTAATACTAATACTAATACTAATACTAATACTAATACTAATACTAATACTAATACTAATACTAATACTAATACTAATACTAATACTAATACTAATACTAATACTAATACTAATACTAATACTAATACTAATACTAATACTAATACTAATACTAATACTAATACTAATACTAATACTAATACTAATACTAATACTAATACTAATACTAATACTAATACTAATACTAATACTAATACTAATACTAATACTAATACTAATACTAATACTAATACTAATACTAATACTAATACTAATACTAATACTAATACTAATACTAATACTAATACTAATACTAATACTAATACTAATACTAATACTAATACTAATACTAATACTAATACTAATACTAATACTAATACTAATACTAATACTAATACTAATACTAATACTAATACTAATACTAATACTAATACTAATACTAATACTAATACTAATACTAATACTAATACTAATACTAATACTAATACTAATACTAATACTAATACTAATACTAATACTAATACTAATACTAATACTAATACTAATACTAATACTAATACTAATACTAATACTAATACTAATACTAATACTAATACTAATACTAATACTAATACTAATACTAATACTAATACTAATACTAATACTAATACTAATACTAATACTAATACTAATACTAATACTAATACTAATACTAATACTAATACTAATACTAATACTAATACTAATACTAATACTAATACTAATACTAATACTAATACTAATACTAATACTAATACTAATACTAATACTAATACTAATACTAATACTAATACTAATACTAATACTAATACTAATACTAATACTAATACTAATACTAATACTAATACTAATACTAATACTAATACTAATACTAATACTAATACTAATACTAATACTAATACTAATACTAATACTAATACTAATACTAATACTAATACTAATACTAATACTAATACTAATACTAATACTAATACTAATACTAATACTAATACTAATACTAATACTAATACTAATACTAATACTAATACTAATACTAATACTAATACTAATACTAATACTAATACTAATACTAATACTAATACTAATACTAATACTAATACTAATACTAATACTAATACTAATACTAATACTAATACTAATACTAATACTAATACTAATACTAATACTAATACTAATACTAATACTAATACTAATACTAATACTAATACTAATACTAATACTAATACTAATACTAATACTAATACTAATACTAATACTAATACTAATACTAATACTAATACTAATACTAATACTAATACTAATACTAATACTAATACTAATACTAATACTAATACTAATACTAATACTAATACTAATACTAATACTAATACTAATACTAATACTAATACTAATACTAATACTAATACTAATACTAATACTAATACTAATACTAATACTAATACTAATACTAATACTAATACTAATACTAATACTAATACTAATACTAATACTAATACTAATACTAATACTAATACTAATACTAATACTAATACTAATACTAATACTAATACTAATACTAATACTAATACTAATACTAATACTAATACTAATACTAATACTAATACTAATACTAATACTAATACTAATACTAATACTAATACTAATACTAATACTAATACTAATACTAATACTAATACTAATACTAATACTAATACTAATACTAATACTAATACTAATACTAATACTAATACTAATACTAATACTAATACTAATACTAATACTAATACTAATACTAATACTAATACTAATACTAATACTAATACTAATACTAATACTAATACTAATACTAATACTAATACTAATACTAATACTAATACTAATACTAATACTAATACTAATACTAATACTAATACTAATACTAATACTAATACTAATACTAATACTAATACTAATACTAATACTAATACTAATACTAATACTAATACTAATACTAATACTAATACTAATACTAATACTAATACTAATACTAATACTAATACTAATACTAATACTAATACTAATACTAATACTAATACTAATACTAATACTAATACTAATACTAATACTAATACTAATACTAATACTAATACTAATACTAATACTAATACTAATACTAATACTAATACTAATACTAATACTAATACTAATACTAATACTAATACTAATACTAATACTAATACTAATACTAATACTAATACTAATACTAATACTAATACTAATACTAATACTAATACTAATACTAATACTAATACTAATACTAATACTAATACTAATACTAATACTAATACTAATACTAATACTAATACTAATACTAATACTAATACTAATACTAATACTAATACTAATACTAATACTAATACTAATACTAATACTAATACTAATACTAATACTAATACTAATACTAATACTAATACTAATACTAATACTAATACTAATACTAATACTAATACTAATACTAATACTAATACTAATACTAATACTAATACTAATACTAATACTAATACTAATACTAATACTAATACTAATACTAATACTAATACTAATACTAATACTAATACTAATACTAATACTAATACTAATACTAATACTAATACTAATACTAATACTAATACTAATACTAATACTAATACTAATACTAATACTAATACTAATACTAATACTAATACTAATACTAATACTAATACTAATACTAATACTAATACTAATACTAATACTAATACTAATACTAATACTAATACTAATACTAATACTAATACTAATACTAATACTAATACTAATACTAATACTAATACTAATACTAATACTAATACTAATACTAATACTAATACTAATACTAATACTAATACTAATACTAATACTAATACTAATACTAATACTAATACTAATACTAATACTAATACTAATACTAATACTAATACTAATACTAATACTAATACTAATACTAATACTAATACTAATACTAATACTAATACTAATACTAATACTAATACTAATACTAATACTAATACTAATACTAATACTAATACTAATACTAATACTAATACTACTAATACTAATAATACTAATACTAATACTAATACTAATACTAATACTAATACTAATACTAATACTAATACTAATACTAATACTAATACTAATACTAATACTAATACTAATACTAATACTAATACTAATACTAATACTAATACTAATACTAATACTAATACTAATACTAATACTAATACTAATACTAATACTAATACTAATACTAATACTAATACTAATACTAATACTAATACTAATACTAATACTAATACTAATACTAATACTAATACTAATACTAATACTAATACTAATACTAATACTAATACTAATACTAATACTAATACTAATACTAATACTAATACTAATACTAATACTAATACTAATACTAATACTAATACTAATACTAATACTAATACTAATACTAATACTAATACTAATACTAATACTAATACTAATACTAATACTAATACTAATACTAATACTAATACTAATACTAATACTAATACTAATACTAATACTAATACTAATACTAATACTAATACTAATACTAATACTAATACTAATACTAATACTAATACTAATACTAATACTAATACTAATACTAATACTAATACTAATACTAATACTAATACTAATACTAATACTAATACTAATACTAATACTAATACTAATACTAATACTAATACTAATACTAATACTAATACTAATACTAATACTAATACTAATACTAATACTAATACTAATACTAATACTAATACTAATACTAATACTAATACTAATACTAATACTAATACTAATACTAATACTAATACTAATACTAATACTAATACTAATACTAATACTAATACTAATACTAATACTAATACTAATACTAATACTAATACTAATACTAATACTAATACTAATACTAATACTAATACTAATACTAATACTAATACTAATACTAATACTAATACTAATACTAATACTAATACTAATACTAATACTAATACTAATACTAATACTAATACTAATACTAATACTAATACTAATACTAATACTAATACTAATACTAATACTAATACTAATACTAATACTAATACTAATACTAATACTAATACTAATACTAATACTAATACTAATACTAATACTAATACTAATACTAATACTAATACTAATACTAATACTAATACTAATACTAATACTAATACTAATACTAATACTAATACTAATACTAATACTAATACTAATACTAATACTAATACTAATACTAATACTAATACTAATACTAATACTAATACTAATACTAATACTAATACTAATACTAATACTAATACTAATACTAATACTAATACTAATACTAATACTAATACTAATACTAATACTAATACTAATACTAATACTAATACTAATACTAATACTAATACTAATACTAATACTAATACTAATACTAATACTAATACTAATACTAATACTAATACTAATACTAATACTAATACTAATACTAATACTAATACTAATACTAATACTAATACTAATACTAATACTAATACTAATACTAATACTAATACTAATACTAATACTAATACTAATACTAATACTAATACTAATACTAATACTAATACTAATACTAATACTAATACTAATACTAATACTAATACTAATACTAATACTAATACTAATACTAATACTAATACTAATACTAATACTAATACTAATACTAATACTAATACTAATACTAATACTAATACTAATACTAATACTAATACTAATACTCTAATACTAATACTAATACTAATACTAATACTAATACTAATACTAATACTAATACTAATACTAATACTAATACTAATACTAATACTAATACTAATACTAATACTAATACTAATACTAATACTAATACTAATACTAATACTAATACTAATACTAATACTAATACTAATACTAATACTAATACTAATACTAATACTAATACTAATACTAATACTAATACTAATACTAATACTAATACTAATACTAATACTAATACTAATACTAATACTAATACTAATACTAATACTAATACTAATACTAATACTAATACTAATACTAATACTAATACTAATACTAATACTAATACTAATACTAATACTAATACTAATACTAATACTAATACTAATACTAATACTAATACTAATACTAATACTAATACTAATACTAATACTAATACTAATACTAATACTAATACTAATACTAATACTAATACTAATACTAATACTAATACTAATACTAATACTAATACTAATACTAATACTAATACTAATACTAATACTAATACTAATACTAATACTAATACTAATACTAATACTAATACTAATACTAATACTAATACTAATACTAATACTAATACTAATACTAATACTAATACTAATACTAATACTAATACTAATACTAATACTAATACTAATACTAATACTAATACTAATACTAATACTAATACTAATACTAATACTAATACTAATACTAATACTAATACTAATACTAATACTAATACTAATACTAATACTAATACTAATACTAATACTAATACTAATACTAATACTAATACTAATACTAATACTAATACTAATACTAATACTAATACTAATACTAATACTAATACTAATACTAATACTAATACTAATACTAATACTAATACTAATACTAATACTAATACTAATACTAATACTAATACTAATACTAATACTAATACTAATACTAATACTAATACTAATACTAATACTAATACTAATACTAATACTAATACTAATACTAATACTAATACTAATACTAATACTAATACTAATACTAATACTAATACTAATACTAATACTAATACTAATACTAATACTAATACTAATACTAATACTAATACTAATACTAATACTAATACTAATATAATACTAATACTAATACTAATACTAATACTAATACTAATACTAATACTAATACTAATACTAATACTAATACTAATACTAATACTAATACTAATACTAATACTAATACTAATACTAATACTAATACTAATACTAATACTAATACTAATACTAATACTAATACTAATACTAATACTAATACTAATACTAATACTAATACTAATACTAATACTAATACTAATACTAATACTAATACTAATACTAATACTAATACTAATACTAATACTAATACTAATACTAATACTAATACTAATACTAATACTAATACTAATACTAATACTAATACTAATACTAATACTAATACTAATACTAATACTAATACTAATACTAATACTAATACTAATACTAATACTAATACTAATACTAATACTAATACTAATACTAATACTAATACTAATACTAATACTAATACTAATACTAATACTAATACTAATACTAATACTAATACTAATACTAATACTAATACTAATACTAATACTAATACTAATACTAATACTAATACTAATACTAATACTAATACTAATACTAATACTAATACTAATACTAATACTAATACTAATACTATACTAATACTAATACTAATACTAATACTAATACTAATACTAATACTAATACTAATACTAATACTAATACTAATACTAATACTAATACTAATACTAATACTAATACTAATACTAATACTAATACTAATACTAATACTAATACTAATACTAATACTAATACTAATACTAATACTAATACTAATACTAATACTAATACTAATACTAATACTAATACTAATACTAATACTAATACTAATACTAATACTAATACTAATACTAATACTAATACTAATACTAATACTAATACTAATACTAATACTAATACTAATACTAATACTAATACTAATACTAATACTAATACTAATACTAATACTAATACTAATACTAATACTAATACTAATACTAATACTAATACTAATACTAATACTAATACTAATACTAATACTAATACTAATACTAATACTAATACTAATACTAATACTAATACTAATACTAATACTAATACTAATACTAATACTAATACTAATACTAATACTGATACTAATGTATACTATAACAATTATACAGAAACGATTCTGTGTGGAGGTTAACATTAAATATGACTTTTGTACCATTATACGTCATCCACCCTCTAATGAAATATTTCCTTATACCAAATTGTAAATCAAAACTTGTATTAAGTTTGCAAATTTGAACATAATTCCAACACAATCCTACGATATTCAAACCAAAACCTAAAAGCTTCTTGGTGAAATATTAAACTCTTAGACCGTTATAACAATTTTACAGATCTAGCGTTACAGCAAATTAAGTTGGAAATACTAATCCCATGTTATTTGTTTTCTAGAAACTACTAAAAAAGTTCTAAAAAAAACTTTTGCTAGAGATTTCTTTCAATTCATTATTTAAATAAAATAAGAAGCTTAACTATGAAAATTTCAACACCAAAGTGGCACATTACTTTTCATTTGCAGTTTCGTTTTTAGCCAAATGAAACTTCATATTTTCTTATTATTTTCCTTTCTTTATGGATTTTGCTAATGTGCAGCCATGGAGATGAAGCAGCTACGAAAAGTAGAGAAAGGTCTTTTTGTGAATTTTTTACTATTTTATTAAATTTTTGGCTGTTTTAGTCCTATTGCTATAAGTATTTAACATAGAAAAAATTTAAAGATTCATAAGACATAATATATACATTTACAACATTTTAATGAAAAGTTAAATATATGTAGGTGTATTGC
>CAKOFX010000013.1:0-75000 GCA_933228675.1 Stomorhina lunata
ATTTTTTCCATACAAAAAATATAAGTGTTCATTTCTATAAAGAAAAGTAGTGTACATGAGCATTTTTTTTTTAAGGTTGAGGAATTCATTCTCTGAAATTGTTTACTTGCATTAAGATTTGTGCAGATTGCGAAATTACTTTTAGTTTCTTAAAAAAAAATTGTTTTGCTTTTTTATTGCATTTTGGTTAAATATTTTCCGGAATGTCACTTTTTACAAAAATTTACAAAACTAAGAAATTAATGCAAAAATGTTAGAACAAAGCCTACTATCGCATTCGTTCACTTATTATTTACCAGCTTTGGATGTTTTTCTTAAAAAAAAACGGGTTTAGTAATAGCAAAAGTTATTTTTCGAAGAGATTCCAATTATTTTTTTTTCCTGTTATAATTCAAGAATTAAAAAAAAGTAATTTTTTTACAAAAATTCGTTTTTGTGCAGCTTGCATTTAAAGTAACAAATTTGCTTCAAACAATTTGGAAGAAATTGTTGTATTTTGCTGGAAACTTGAAAAAATAAAAAGTGACAGTACGGAATTTTTTGTGACAGTAAAGAAAATCCAATTTAAATTTCAAGTGTAACGAAAACTTAAACATTTATTAATTATTTTGTTTTTGGTTACTGTTTGTTGTTTCTTTTTTATAAAAACGAAACAAAAAATAAAAGTAATCCAATTATATTAACAAAAAATTCATGAACAAATCTATTCATCGGAATCTGTGAATATTTCATAAAAAATTGATTCCCGATTGGTTTTTTTCTATTTGTTTTTATCTTTACATCAAAAGAACTACAGTATTGAAATCAATCAGAATTTTCGAGAAATAAGCTTTTAAAATAAAAAAAACCTTTTTACTTAAAAGTGACAGTAAAGAAATTTGTGATATTTTTTTGTTTTTTTTTTTCTAAAAAGTAATTTCACGGAAAATAAAAACATGAAAAAGTGATCAAAACTTCGTAATATATTAATATACATTTTTATTTATTTTATTTTTTATTAAATAACTGTGTGACAGTACGGAAAATTTTAGCTGTACTTACCATCGTGCGATTATAAATTCACTTGAAAACACCAAATAATTGATTTTATTATTTTATTTTTTATCTTAATCAATTTATCACTTCTTGCACTTTTTTAATAGCGATGCACATAAAGCAAACGAAACAGCTCAAGTAATGATTAT
The DNA here is from genome assembly GCA_933228675.1 of Stomorhina lunata. Lineage (NCBI taxonomy): Eukaryota > Metazoa > Arthropoda > Insecta > Diptera > Rhiniidae > Stomorhina > Stomorhina lunata. Next base: position 1,185 of record CAKOFX010000013.1, read on the forward strand.
GACTTAATTAAAAAAATGTGACATTACGGAAAAAACGCAGAGACAAAGTAAAATTAGAACGTCAAAATGACATTGATAATATTTTACAGGTAAAACCAGGAAAAAGCAATGAAAATAAATACAATCATTGAAAAATAATTGAATTTTTTATTATTGTTCTATTGTTTTCAACTCTTTTTCCATGTTGCTTAATGAATAACATGTGTGGAGACAGGTATATTTGTATGTAATAGGCATGATATACAGGTAAAGCACCATTTGCACAATTTAGCAGAAAGTTTTACAATAATAACAACTACTTTTGTTTGTTGCTAATTATTTTAGAGCTTACTTGCCGTTTTTGTTTTTTTATTTTCTTTTACATGAAAGAAATAAAAAGCTTGAGACGAAAAAAAAGCATTGTGTTTGGAATTAACCCATATAGATTTCCATGACCACAACAACAAAATACATTCAACTAGAATTTTCAATAATTTTGTAAATAGGCAACACTAAAAAGCATTGGAAACTAGTAGTTTACATTTTTGAAACAACAACTTTGGATTCTGCAATATTTATGATTTCAATTTCAATCACAGCAAATACATAAATAAATTATAATTTTGTTTTTCTCCGGTTTGCTTGGACATTTGGTAATATTAAGCAAAAAAAAACAAGTAAGAGTGCTATATTCGGCTATGCCGAACCTTAAATACCCTTCACCATTGGTGTAAGTAAAGAGAAAGAGTTTTTGGTCAATTACAAGTATGTATGTTTCTGAAGACTGATTTAGGTAAGTCCTACAAAAATACTATATATGTATATTGATTTTCTGTAAGCATATTCTAATACATTTAATTTTTGGGCGATATATAAATAACACCTTAATAAGTAAATAACCTTGTTTTATATTGGGTCTAAAAAATTATGGAGGTAGATTGAAATACAAGCAATTTCAGAAATTACACAACATTGTAGCATTTCGCACCTTGAGAGGGGTTGTATTTAAATGCATATATCTTAAAAGTTAGAGGATCGATTAAATGGTTGCTTTAATGAGAATATTTAGCGGACCTATTTAGATAAAACTTTTGGCAATAACACTTACGTAAGATATGAATAAAGGGCATCATAATGTTCAAATGTCACTTATTTAAGAAATATTTCGGTATGCTTAAATAAAATGAGAATATTTAGCGGACCTATTTAGATATATTTAGCGGACTTTTGGCAACAACACTTACGAAGGATATTAATAAAGGCCATCATAATGTTCAAAAGTCACTTATTTAAGACATATTTCGGTATGCTGAAATCAAGTTTGATGAGCCTCTAGATGGCATAGGTATTAGATGTTAATAGTGTTCTACGAAGTACACTATTAAATTGCAACATGTAGTTCCACTTACAACTGAGATATAGCAAAAACTCGAAATTCGATGCTAAATTAAATTTTTTATTTTCTTTTAAATTGTATTTTTTTAATTTGTCTAAAAATAATTTTTTGTTTAAAATTCAATTTACGGATATTATACCGATATGAATTATATATCAGATCTTAGAAAATCCTCCAAAGCAAAACGATATTCAAAATAGGTACATTACAATCTTTGTCAAACAACTGTGTTTAAAAAAATTGAACTGTATATTAAATTTTAGGAAATTATTCAAGCCAACACATTACTAAATTTCTTCAAAATCGGTAAATTAATAACCGAGATATCGCCAAAGCAAAAGATATCGATGTATGCAAATTGGCAAATTTTAGAAAAATTTTTTTCAAAAACAATATTAAAAAAAAATTATCAAATTATATATCATTATTTATTATAGATATATGATTATGATTATTATAGATAAATGATTATAGAAAATTTAATTTTTTTTGTAAATACTGTGTATTTAATTTTTTTTTAATTTTCGAAATAAATATCAGATTTAAGAAAATATTCCAACGCAACATGCTATTAAATTTCATCAAAATCGTTCTATAAACACCAGAGATATCGCTAAAATTCAAAATTCGATGAGAATTAAATTTTTTTTTGTAAACTGTATTTTTCCAAAAAAAAAAAAATAAATTTCTTAAAAAAATGTGTTTTAAAAAAAAAAGGTTTTTGAACTGTATATCAAATTTTGGGAAATCATTCAACGCAGCACACTATTAAATTTCATCAAAATCTGTAGATCAATAACCAAGATATCGTCAAAGCAAAACATATCCCTCACGGGGATTTAATATTTTATATCCATTAGTTCGCTGGTGCTTATGAAATATAAATCTCTAAAGTGAAAGCATAGCTGAGATGCTACGGGACGCCTCCACAGGTTGCGGATAGTGGACGACCCTTCATATAGTATGTAGGGCAACTGTGAATTAAATAAGCAGAGGGACATGTCTGGCAAACATGTTACTTCAAATTCTGAGTGCCGAAGATCCTCTAGTTGTCATGGCGATAAAATTGGCGCCATTATATAACCAATGCCTATATCAAACTTTCAAGGTCCCTCGCCTTCAAGAAGGTTAAGAAATTGGGTTAATAGTCCGTTCTCGTAAAACAATATTTATTAATTGAAAAATTAGGTTTCATCAGGCTTGAGTTCATTTTAATTTTCAAATTATTAATTTTGAAAATTGGAAAGTAAATTATGGAGAAAAACTGAAAAAATTATTTTTGAACGCGGCTAGTGGATTGCAATTTCTGTCCCGCCACAGGACGTCATCAGCACTTAGCGCCCTCGACCACAGTCGAGTTTTCAAATTGCAGAGATAATCATCAATTTAACTCATTGAGTTTGATCGAACATCACTACGTTTAATTGATTGTGTATTCTCCTATTACTTGTTTTGCTCGATCTTTTCACTTGCCGTTGGCATGTAGAGAAGAACAAGACTTTTTGGTTTGATGCTATTTTTAGAATAGTAACAATGTTAACAACATATGTATGTAAGTAAATTACATGAATGTATGTAAATGCAACGTGCCCTTTGCTTTTAATTATTTGGGAATTAATTATTCGAACTTTAGAATTAATTGAAAAATTAGGTTTCATCAGGCTTGAGTTCATTTTAATTTTCAAATTATTAATTTTGAAAATTGGAAAGTAAATTATGGAGAAAAACTGAAAAAATTATTTTTGAACGCGGCTAGTGGATTGCAATTTCTGTCCCGCCACAGGACGTCATCAGCACTTAGCGCCCTCGACCACAGTCGAGTTTTCAAATTGCAGAGATAATCATCAATTTAACTCATTGAGTTTGATCGAACATCACTACGTTTAATTGATTGTGTATTCTCCTATTACTTGTTTTGCTCGATCTTTTCACTTGCCGTTGGCATGTAGAGAAGAACAAGACTTTTTGGTTTGATGCTATTTTTAGAATAGTAACAATGTTAACAACATATGTATGTAAGTAAATTACATGAATGTATGTAAATGCAACGTGCCCTTTGCTTTTAATTATTTGGGAATTAATTATTCGAACTTTAGAAAGTGCTAAGTGCTGATGACGTCCTATGGCGGGACAGAAATTGCAATCCACTAGCCGCGTTCAAAAATAATTTTTTCAGTTTTTCTCCATAATTTACTTTCCAATTTTCAAAATTAATAATTTGAAAATTAAAATGAACTCAAGCCTGATGAAACCTAATTTTTCAATTAATTCTAAAGTTCGAATAATTAATTCCCAAATAATTAAAAGCAAAGGGCACGTTGCATTTACATACATTCATGTAATTTACTTACATACATATGTTGTTAACATTGTTACTATTCTAAAAATAGCATCAAACCAAAAAGTCTTGTTCTTCTCTACATGCCAACGGCAAGTGAAAAGATCGAGCAAAACAAGTAATAGGAGAATACACAATCAATTAAACGTAGTGATGTTCGATCAAACTCAATGAGTTAAATTGATGATTATCTCTGCAATTTGAAAACTCGACTGTGGTCGAGGGCGCTAAGTGCTGATGACGTCCTGTGGCGGGACAGAAATTGCAATCCACTAGCCGCGTTCAAAAATAATTTTTTCAGTTTTTCTCCATAATTTACTTTCCAATTTTCAAAATTAATAATTTGAAAATTAAAATGAACTCAAGCCTGATGAAACCTAATTTTTCAATTAATTCTAAAGTTCGAATAATTAATTCCCAAATAATTAAAAGCAAAGGGCACGTTGCATTTACATACATTCATGTAATTTACTTACATACATATGTTGTTAACATTGTTACTATTCTAAAAATAGCATCAAACCAAAAAGTCTTGTTCTTCTCTACATGCCAACGGCAAGTGAAAAGATCGAGCAAAACAAGTAATAGGAGAATACACAATCAATTAAACGTAGTGATGTTCGATCAAACTCAATGAGTTAAATTGATGATTATCTCTGCAATTTGAAAACTCGACTGTGGTCGAGGGCGCTAAGTGCTGATGACGTCCTGTGGCGGGACAGAAATTGCAATCCACTAGCCGCGTTCAAAAATAATTTTTTCAGTTTTTCTCCATAATTTACTTTCCAATTTTCAAAATTAATAATTTGAAAATTAAAATGAACTCAAGCCTGATGAAACCTAATTTTTCAATTAATTCTAAAGTTCGAATAATTAATTCCCAAATAATATTTATTAATTTTAAATCGACGACATAATATGGCTTCAAACAACGGATAACGATAGGAACTTGGAATGTACGAACTCTCTCTGAACCATCGAGACTTGAACAAGTTTCTAAAGAGATGTCGAATTACAAGATCGAAATATTGTGGCTCAGTGAGGTTAGATGGCTGAATAGTGGTTCTATCCGCACACAAAACGGAAACTATTTTATCTACTCTGGCAACTCCACTATGTGTAGAAACGGCGTTGGTCTCCTTCTGTCGCCAACGGCAAATAAAGCATTATTACAATACACTACTGTGTCCAACCGTATAATTTCTGCCCGCTTCAACTCAAAGTTCCGCAAAATAACAATCATAATGTGCTAGGCTCCTACGGAGCCAGACAGCGATGATTCCAAAAACCACTTGTATAACCAACTTGAAAGCTTAATGAATAGAATCCCTGGTGGTGATATTAAAATTCTGCTCGGCGATTTTAACGCCAAAGTCGGCTCTAATAATTCCAATTTACGTTCTGTTATGGGCGCACAAGGATTAGGGCAAATTAGGAACGATAATGGCGAAAGATTGGTAGACTTGTGCTCTCGCCATAACCTGTTCATCGGTGGAACAAAGTTTATCCATAAGGATATTCACAAATATACTTGGGAGTCAAATGATGGAGTCACCCGGAATCAGATTGACCATATAATAATCAGCAAACTTTTTCTTGGATGCCTTTTAGACGTTAGAACAAGACGCGGAGCCGACGCTGATACAGATCACCAATTGTTGGTAGGTATTTTCAAACTACGACCTGCGGCAGTAAATACTTTTTCCAAATCCAACACAAAATTTAATATATCCCGCCTTAAAAATCCTGAAGTGGCCGCCCGATATAATGCTGATATAAATGAAAATCTTGCTATTTTGGAACACCAATCGTGGTCGGAAATATCTAAAACATGCATCCGTTCAGCTAAGAAAATTCTGGGTATCAGCAAAAACAACAAAAAACCTTGGGTAAGTGAGGAGCGTGGGCCGAAATTGGAAACAGAAGAAAGCTCAGAAGAATTTTGTCCCGTGCAAAAACATCAACATCCAAAAATGTAGTGAGGCAAAATTACAGACTAGCCGCCAGAAAAGTTAAGAGCTTAGTGCGTAGAGATCGTGGGAGATATTTTAATTCTATTGCATATGAAGCCGAACAGACGTCAAATATTGGTAACATGCGAGGGGTTTACTCAGTTATCAAGAACCTTGGTGGTAAGACCGTTAAACAGACATCAGTGCTTAAAGATCAAAATGGCAATGACCTTAAATCACCAGAAGAAAAACTAGAACGTTGACGAAATTTCTTCAACTCTACATCATCCCAAAATGAGGAAGAAAATTTCGATGTTAATGCTTGTATATGGCTTGCTAGACGTAGGAACCCTAGCAGAGAAATTTCCACATCTCCACCTTCTTATACAGAAATATTTTCAGTTTTATGCTCTTTAAAAAACAACAAAGCAGTTTGTAGTGATAGAATTCCCGCAGAACTACTCAAATATGGTGCTGCCCCAATAGCAGAATCCCTTAAACCCATTATACAATCTATTTGGGTAAATAATCATATACCTATAGAGTGGAAAACTGGCATAATAGTTACAATCCCCAAGAAACGTGATCCCAGCCATTGTAAAAACTGGCGAGGAATAACGCTGCTTAACGTTATTTATAAAGTTATGGCTCAGTTGCTCTTAAATAGAATTGCCCCTACCATAGAGCCTACATTACGTAAAGGACAAGCTGGTTTTAGGCCCGGGAGATCGTGCGTAGATGATATCAATACTTTGCGAATTATTATCGAACAATCGAAAGAATATAACTCGCATTTTTACATGCTTTTTGTCGATTTCGAACGCGCATTTGATACCGTTCTCCATCCAGCCGTGTGGGCGGCACTCCGTAGCAAAGGTGTACCAGAAAAAATAGTGAATCTCATACTTGAGCTATACAGTGGTGTTGTGTGCAGAGTGAGGTTTGACGGTAGTGAGAGTCGACCGATTACGCAATGTTCAGGGGTGCGTCAAGGCTGTGTCCTGTCACCGATGCTATTCCTAATTTTACTGGATGGTGTGATAGAACAAACAAATATAGATGCCCCAAATGGATTACGCTGGAATTTGCATGAACGTCTAAATGATATTGATTATGCTGATGATTTATGTATGCTAGCACATCGCTTCGAAGATATCCAGCAAAAACTCCACTGTCTTGACATCAGTGCCAGAAAGGTAGGCCTCAAAATAAACGTCAACAAAACAAAAATTATGAGAATTGGAACCAATAACTTAACACCACTCACAATAAATGGAATCGTAATAGAGGACGTGGATAGCTTTTGCTATCTTGGTAGCCGAATATCTAAGGATGGTGGATCCAACGCTGATATACAAGAACGCATAAATAAAGCCAGAACTGCATTCTACTCTCTGCACAAAGTTTAGCGCTCAAACAATATATCCAAACGTACAAAACTTCGCATATTCAACAGCAGTTTGAAATTTGTCTTGTTATACAGCAGCACCACATGGAGTACTACAATGTACACCCAAAATAAACTAAACGTGTTTGTCAACCGCTGTCTTCGCCAAATACTACGTATTTTCTGGCCACAACGGGTGTCCAACGAAGAACTTTATCAACTAGCCTCCTGTCAGCCAGTTGAAATCCAAATCCGACGTCAAAAATGGTCCTGGATAGGACATGTCTTATGCAGACCTACTGCATACCTAAAGCTGCTCTTGATTGGAATCCTCAAGGACACCGCCTTCCAGGACGTCCACGTAATACATGGATCAGAGTGGTAAAGCAAGAAGGAGCGAAATTAAATAAAACGTGGAAGAAAACAAAAATACATATTTTTTATTTACAGTTCATTTTAGAAAACAATATTTTATTTATATATTTCATATGTGTAAATTAAAAATACAAAAAAATTAACAAATTACATTACCAAATTCTTAGAAATTGATAAAAACAAATTGTATCTCCTTATGAAGCTGTGCAAAACAAAAGCAACAAATTCAATACTTCGTGTATTAACGCTAGTTTTTGATGATATCCGCCCATCTACGGGGCATAGATGCAATTGTGTTTGTTTATCCTACTATTTAGAATTTTTTCCCACTCTGGTTTCAATTCTTGAAAAACGTACTTTTATTTTTGGACCTTTTTTCGGCTAACTCTCTTTTGAGTATTCCAAAAAGGTTTTCAATGGGATTAAAGTCGGGTGATTTGGCTGGCAAATCAAGCAATTGAATCCCATTGTCTTAATTAAACTCCTGAACCAACGTTGGTGTATGTTTCGGATCGTTATCGTGCTCAAACACCCATCGAAGTGGCATATTCCATTCGGTATGTGGCAACATTTGGGTCTGAAGTGTAGCTCTGTACTTGAAACGGTTCATTATTCCATCGATTTGATGGAATGGACGGACTCCGTCAGTCAAAACACAAGTCCAGACCATTACGTTGTCTTCTCCGTGTTTTGCAGACCCTTTATAGTCTGTGTGGTCTAGGACGAATAATGAAAAAATTACAAACTGAATGACAAACTTATAATACCCTTTCACCTATTGTTGAAGGGTATAATAAATAATAAAATATAAAAACAAATTGCACAATGTTATTTTTTCTTATTTTATTACGTGTATGTTTTTCTTTGTTATTTCAAAAACAGCTGTTATGATATCATGTGAAATGTGTTTTAAAAAGATGCTCACGCTTCGTAGGATAAAATCTGTGATTTTATACCAGAGGTGTAAACATACAAGAAAGCGTGATTTGCCTTATTGTAATTGTATTATTTATTAGTAGCTCTTATTCTGGGATGTAAATGGGATGCAGTTGTATTCAATTCCTACTCACACCTCCTAGTGGTATATCCTGGAAACCTGAGAAACCTAGTTGAAGATGCGGTAAATAACCCGAGTGGGATTCTAGGTCAGGGCCAACGTGAGAGGGAGTTATCTTGGAGCCATTCCGACGTATTTGGTCTAAGGGTATAATTGTACTTGGTGAAGTACCTAGCAAAATACTAAGTCGTGTAGTTTTGAACAGAATTTCCGACGCAGTTTCCTCTACACTCCGCGAACATCAGTTTGGGCTTAGAGAAAACCGTTCTTGTGTTGATCTAATCAACACAGTAAGAATAGTATTACAGCAATGTAATGAATTCCGCACTCCTATTTACCTAGCGTTTATCGACTTTATGAAGGCCTTCGACAGTGTCAATAGAAGCTATCTATGGAGAATTTTAGAAAATCGTAACATGCCGACGAAAATTCTCAACTTAATCCGGGCAATGTACGTTGATTTAAAATGTCGAGTCCTACACAAGGGTAAACTATCAGATAAGTTCGATGTTACTACTGGAGTAAGGCAAGGATATATATTATCACCTATACTTTTTATCCTCGTCATCGACAACATAATGCGCACGGCTCTAAATGGTAGACACGGTATCCAATGGACACCCTTTAAACAACTTGAGGACTTGGAATATGCCGATGACGTATGTCTTCTAAGCCAAAGCTCGGGCCACCTTTAAGAGAACATTAACGTTATTACTGCTTAATCTCGTATAGCTGGTCTTGAAATTAATATTTCTAAGAGTCTATGGCGCAAACCCGTTGACATACATCAATGTGAATAACGAGGTTATTCAATTACCTGGGAACTTTAGTAACTACCAAAGGTGGCGCAGACGAGGATATTAAATCGCGTATTAATTAGGCAAAATCTGCATTCGGCATTATTCGAGTTATTTGGAAATCTCGGCAAATATCAACAACAACTAAATTCCGAATATACAACTCGAATGTGAAGTCCATCCTGTATTATGGCTGCGAAACATGGAAACTCACAAATGTCATCGATAAACGACTGCAAACCTTTACAAACAAATGCTTAAGACAAATTCTTAATATATGGTGGGCGAATCGCATAAGAAATGAAGATCTACTTAATGCAACAAACCAAATCCCAAACAGAGGTATGTCAACGGAAATGGCGATGGATAGGCCACACACTTCGAAGGACAAATACCAACATTGCTCGACAAGCGCTTCGTTGGAATCAACATGGAAGCGGCCGTCGTGTTGGTGCACCTGCTAGAACGTGGAGAAGATCAATTGAGTTACATTATTTAACTATAAGATCAACAACAAATGAGAGGTCTTCTCTCTTTATAATGTATATAAAGGTGCCCCAGTACATGACAAACAAAGCACAAACAAAAATAATAAAACAAGTAAGAGTGGTATATTCGGCTTTGCCGAATCTTGGATACCCTTCACCAATGGTGTTCCAAAAGTAAAGTACAAAATCGTAAGAATATATTGATAATTATATAGATTCTGATTACTGACTTAGTTGAGTCCCACACAAATGCTTGATATGTATATTCATTTTCTTTTGTTAATGTAATTCCTAGCAATATTTAGCTATGTCGGAAAACGAAAAGTTTTTCGGTGGCGTCATCATCTAGAATAGTTATGGTTAGGTTGGGCAGTAGCTTCGATATATGTGTCTACTTTACGAACACTTAATAAAAGATGCTTCAAAATGTAAATGTCCTTAGATTTGCAAAAGCACATCGATTTGATGAAGATTAAGTATTCTGGCATGTAACCCAAAAACACAGTGCCCAGTGAGGGTTGTGTACTTTAATTCGTACGAATTATCCAACTAGTAAAAGTTCTTGATTAGTTATGTAAAACTTTGAAGTTAGCGGACTGATTTAGGTCAAAGCTTTATTTATTTATTTATTATTAATTTTATATTTGATTTCACATACAACAAGATAATTATCTTTTCAGTTACAGTATGTGATATTACAATGGTAATTAAGAATAGTTTTAAAAGCTAGTTAAAAGAATATTTATTGTATATAAGTTTAAGTAATTTATGAAAGAAGTATTTAAGAAAAAGGAAACAAAACAAAATTACATATGACGATGATGATGTTATATAAGTATTTGTGTAATCATCGAAACATTTCAAATAAATTTTGTTTAAATTGTAATGCATTGCCTAAGAGTTGGATATTTGAGGGTAATGAGTTCCAGAGACGTACAGAATTAATTAGAAACTGCCAGTCGGATATTAAACTTTCATGCCGTGGTAATATAATCTTCATTCCTCTGTTAGATCTAGCAAATCTAAGGCGGTTGTACAGATAAGCAGGTGTTTTTGAATATATTATTTTGTGGAGCAAGATCAAAGTCTTTATTTTCAAAAAATCATTAATACTGACCCCAAACAGAGAGTTTGCAAACATAGATGTGCTTTCGTATCTATTGATGCAGTAGACATAACGCAGAGTAGCATTGTATGCTTTGGTTAATTTGTTTTTGCTGGCGGTATCAGTGCTTGAAAAAATTTCGCAGCCATATAAAAGTTTAGGTATGATTGTCAGTGTAAACAAGCCTTAGAATTATAGGGCATAAACTCTTAGTTTTAGATACATACGTGAAATATATAGCTTTTAAATGGAATTAAGACGAATAAATACTTCATCAATAATAATGTATTGTTCTTTCGATCTGTCCGATGGATGTGTGAAAAGTTTTGCTCTAATTCTTTGTGCAATTATAATGTGATTTAATTTATCAGCATTAAAGTGATTCCCGGTCGGGGTTATATGGGAGATTTCACTAAATGTAAACCGAGCTCGACCGTTTTCAATACCGAACTTTTCAAGAGATCAGAAATACTTTTGTCAAATGTTGTCCCTCTAGAAAGTTTATTTTAGGCGCTATCGCCCTGAATAACGATATTGTACAATGTCTTTATACTAAATGTCATCATTGTATCTATTATAATTTGTCATTTATTAGCTACTAAGGGATTGTCTCAGGCGAAGTTACACGGAAGCAATTGTCAAACGTGAACGGATTTCTCCCAATTGCAATTAAAAAATTTAAATTTTCGTTGATATGTGAGACACATACATACATATGTAGGTTTTGAACGGATATCATGTACTCAGTTGCATTTTTGTACTTCCTATTAAGACTACCTATTAATTGATATATAATACATTCCCAAACGTTATCATAATGTTCAAAAGTCGGACACAAAATTAAGATAAATGCAGTGTGTCTGTCTGCTAAAATCAGATTTGTGGAGCTCCTGGAAGGTATAAACATATGCATTTTGCACAAAAGTGTAGGATATCGTCTCACCCTAAATTTCATCATTGTCGATCAAAACACCTGAAATATCGCTTAAAGACTGAATTATATCTACCACAAATTACCGAATGCATCAGATTTTAGGTAATCCCCTGCGAAGTACGCTATTAAATTTCATCAAAATAAACATCTGAGATATCGACAAAACAGATGTGTGTTAAAAATGGACAAAATCGGTTCAAATTTAGTTAGAGCTCCCATATAACCCCGCCCCGGGAAACACATTAATGCTGATAAATTGAATACAATTGTAATACCTATGACGATTAAATTTAAAATAGGGAATTTTTATGCATATTTGACTTCAGCTTTTATATAAAAATCACTCACGGAAAATTTTAGCAAAAAATAGTTAAAAGCTATTAAATTAGAAACTATGATAGCTATGGCCATTGTTACAATCGGTCAACATTTGCCTATAATTCTTATATATATTACATCCCTTTTTTATATCTACAATCAAAAAGATTTGTAGGTACATTCATTATATTAAGATTGCACCTATGAAATTAGATAGGCATCAATCAATGTTCAGCCCAGACTTTATATATGATGAATGCATTAGGAACTCCTAACGAAATATATGGACCTGCCGTATTACTATTAATGTGTTTATCCTAACTACATATTAACGAAAAGTATTTAACAACTTATTAATGTAAAATTATACCCGGTTATGAGCCTAAATATATTTTTAAATGTTGAACTTTAAAGCTACGGCAACCGAATTTAGTCCAAAGGTTTTACCAACAATACCAATTAGCTTTGCGATTTTTTCAGTTTTGGTCCAGATTTTGAATTAGATTTGTAGATATATGAGATATATTTCTAAATTTAACACAACTTGATGGTGGATATATAAGATTCGGCACAGCCGAATATAATACTCTTACTTGTTTTATTTATTTTCGTTGTTTTTATCTATTTAAACGGACTGTGAAGCTTACAAATGTATTAAGTGTGATTTTTGTAATAAACTGTGATATTTATTTAATCATAATCATTCGAGTTTAAGCAATTTTTAACCGAATTATAAATTGTCTTAAATTTCAATAGCTCTTTGTTTTGCATAAATAACATAAAAACACAAACAACAAATCAACAAACAATCCAATAAAATTAAAGCTCGCGCAAAAAACACAGCTGATTTTTTTACAATCACTGATTATTCATTATTTACAGTGGTGCCAAGTTTCTTTTAGTTTGGTTGTCACTGCTTGTCGCATCTCTTTAAACAATATATATCCGTTAAGTTTAAAATAATATTCGCATTAGTGTTGCCAGTTTTACTTTTTAATTTAAAATGGATTGCTTAAATAAAAAGTGTAATATAAATAACCCTAAAGAAAGAATGTTATCATGCTGGTTGTGCCATGGTTTAATGCATTTTAAATGCGGTGGTATACCTACTCTTGCTGCCGAGACTTCTCAAAAACATGATGGTCTGCAATGGCGCTGCAACAAATGTAAAATAATCGGTATCGAGTTTTACAAATTCTTTCAAGATAGGAAAAATATTTTTCTTGGTATTCAAAATGACTTTTCAAATTTATCTAAGCGAATTTCTGAGTTTGGCAATCTATTTGATCGATTCAAATCTCTTGAGAGTTATAGCGTTTCCCTACAATCGCGATTAATCGTTTTCTCAGCAATCGTCTTCCCAAGATACGACTTTGAAACAATCATCATCTCAACAAACATCTGATCACCAATCATCTGCTCACATATTATCATTGTAACAATTGTCTCCATCTCAACTATCTCCAAGGTGTAAATCAGCTAGAATTGCAAGTAAAAATATAGTTGATACTACTCCTGTTGATACTAATAATCAAATAAATAATCATATGGAAGTACTTCCTTCAACGTCACACTTAATTCCAAATAAAACTTCGGAAAAATCATTATTTTATGAAGTTGTCAAGCAAACTGTTCCTACAACTAACACTACTGGAAATGTTAATTCACCCCGACAACTACGTGTATTACCTCCAAAAAAAACCCATCTTTATATCTCGTTTTGCTTCGGAAACAACTATTGAGGATACAAACTACTATGTTAAAGGCCCTATGCTCCACTGGGAGTCAAGGATAACAGAAGAATGTTAAATCCAAATTGAATTCAAATGAAGAAATATTGACTCATAAATTCTCGTATTCCCAACCCAGGAGCATAACTTCGTTCAAGATTTCCGTTTCAGCAGAATTATATAAAAAATTAATTGATCTTTGTTTCTGGCCTGATCACACATTTATAAGAGAATTTATACTGAAAACTAACCAAAACCCAAACAATATTGCCCGGATTCCTTCAAATATGTCATCCAACCAAATTAACTGAATTCAACAATGGATAGAGGTATGTCAACGGAAATGGCGATGGATAGGCCACACACTTCGAAGGCCAAATACCAACATTGCTCGACAAGCGCTTCTTTGGAATCCACAAGGAAGCGGCCGTCGTGTTGGTGCACCTGCTAGAACGTGGAGAAGGTCAATTGATGCGGAGTTACAAGCAGCAAACTATTCATGGAATGATGTACGCCTAACATCTCGCAATAGAGTTCGATATAAAAGGATGGTTGAGGCCCTATGCTCCACTGGGAGTCAAGGATAACAGAAGAAGAAGAACAATGGATAATCAACTTTTGATTTGTTACTAAAATATTCGTGGCTTAAATACAAAACTTTCCAAACTCTACATCAACAGTTTTTGTTTTAATCATCATATTATCATATTTACTGAAACTTGGCTCAATAAAAAAGTCCTCAATAATGAAATTCTTTGTAGTAATTACAATATTTACAGACTAGATAGGGAAACTGTTACAATCAGAGGTGGTGTATTATTCGCAATTTCTAACGTATTTTCATCTGAAGTGATAAACTGTAATACTCCTGATGGCATTGAATTTATTGCTGCCCGTATTAAGCTGCACAATAAAAAAATCTTTATTAGCTGTTCTTATATCCCTCCTAGTGAAAATAATAATCAATTTATTTATATGGAGCATGGTAAATTGATCAAGTCTGTCGTATCCTTATCTGAACCAGGAGACTCAATTCTTGTTTTTGGTGATTTTAATTTACCGAATATTTCTTGGAGATATTTGGTTGACATTTTCATGTTAACGCCAACAAATGGAGCTAAATGGATGATTGAATTCGTAAATAGTTTAAATGATTTATGTCTCTTTAAAATTAATGACGCTTGTAATTTGTCTGGGAAATTACTTGATTTAGTATTTGTGAACGAACCAACTGATTGTTCATCGTGCCGATCCAATCGTTAAACCAGAAGACTCATCATCCTACTCTTGATATAAATATCAATGTTCCATTTAATAAAAAACCTAGTTCACAATATGATAATAATAAGACATTTTGCTTCAAAAGGTGTAATTATGAGGATTTAAACCAGGGGTACTCAACGGGAGAACATCTTAAAATACTTATGTGTTTGTGGTTTTACATGCGTTAGTGTAAAAATAACCTTATGCAGCGTTACCGATGATGTGTAAATAAAACAAAAAATGCGTTAAAAGTAAAACAATGATATGAATACACAAAAATTTTAGCATTGGCAATGCAGGCTGAATAATTTCATGTGTGTTTGTTGTTGTATTTAAGAAATCTGAGCGACATCAACCTCCTTCGTTGAAAGCAGCAAAGAGACTAAGTAAAATATTATTGTTTTCCTTTCTCACTTATTGGAATTTGATTACAGTTCGTGTTATGTCTGTGAATATATGTTAAAAGCCGATTAGTACTCGGCTCCTGAGTGCAAAGGCTGAGAAAGGCTGATTTAAACCATTATTTATATAATACTGATTGGCATAATATACTATCAATCTCATCTGGCAACCCAACTGATATAGATTACATGATATCATCTTTCTATAAAACATTGATAAAATTTTTTGATATATGCGTTCCTAAAACTACAGTACAGAAAAAATCTGGTCCACCTTGGTCTACGAAACGCTTTAAAAATATAAGATGACTGGTTTGGCGACAGATTATGTTAGATTTGCTGTTTCCCGTACTGAATATAGCTTATTAAACTCGATCCTTTACAACAGCTACATTTCTAGTGTGAAGTTAAATTTTAAACGTGATCCAAAAACATTTTATAAGTTCGTGAATACCAAAAAGAATTCGTGATGAGGTATGGTGATCAGAAATCAAGCGATGACGTAGTGATAAGTAGTATGTTTGCTTCGTTTTTTTTCCACTACTTACTCAGACGCTCAATATAAACACGATGCATATCCACTTCCTATTGTGGAACATCAAGCAATACATTTTTCACAAATTCATACTTCACAAATTCTATCTACCTTAAAATCTGTTTAGTCATCATTCCATAGTGGTCCGGACTGTGTTCCTAGTTGCATTTTGAAGAACTGTGCAGACGTACTAACCATTCCGTTAAATATAATATTTAATATTTCTCTCAAATATGGCTATTTTCCTCAGATTTGGAAGAATTCTTACATTATTCCTTTATTTAAGTCTGGTAGTAAGTCAAGTGTTACAAATTACAGAGGTATAGCTAAGCTGAGTGCAATTCCGAAACTTTTTGAAAAATGTGTCACAGACAATCTACTTCATCAAATCTCCTCTTTACTTTCTCCTCATCAGCACGGATTCAGGAAAGGCCGTTCAACAGTTACTAATATTTTGCATGTAACTACTTTGGTAAACCGTGGATTTATTCAGAGAAAAATAACGGATTGTATTTACTGATTTTAGTAAAGCTTTCGATAAGGTCAACCATAAACTACTGCTTATCAAACTTCATAATATGGGCTTTACACGTGTAAGCTTAAATCCCTGATGTAAGCTTCATCCCTGATGCTTCGTAAGCAAAATGTTTTATTTAATAACGTCATCTCCAAGAATATTTTTGTGACCTCTGGAGTGCCTCAAGGTAGTCACCTTGGTCCAACTTTATTTTCTTTTTTCATCAATGACTTGCCCTTCGTTATCAAGCATTGCAATGTTTTAATGTACGCTGATGATGTCAAGATATTTCATAGCTACGGTAATAACAGTGAAAAAAATCTTTTACAAGATGATTTGGATAAACTTTTTGAGTGGTGCATTTTAATCTTAATGGAGCTAAATTTAAAAAAATGTAAACATGAATTTTTCCAGAAACAATTATACAGTAAATCAGTTTTCATCAGGCGGTTATCTTCTTGACACAGTTTTAGAAATCTTAGATCTTGGTATTCTACTGGATTATAAACTGAATTTCAACGAACACATAAATATGATTGTCAATAAAGCACGTGGGGTATTTGCCTTTATAAATGGGATGCAGTTGCTGTCTGGGTTTCCGGCTAATAGGTAATAACTGTATTCAATTCCTACTCACACCTCCTCGTGGTACATCCTGGAAACCTGAGCAACCTACTTGAAGATGCGGTAAACAATCCGAGTGGGATTCTAGGTCAGGGCTAACGTGAGGGGGAGTTATCTTGGAGCCATTCCGACGTAATTGGTCTAAGGGTCTAAGATAATTGTACTTTGTAAAGTACAAAACTGTAGCGTCTGTTCAACATGTTAGTTGCGGCTGCAAGCGGGCGTCTGTCTCGGATCGAGCGGCTCGCTTTACAAACGTAGCTCTTGTCTTTGGACTCATCATCCATCGACTTAGCATTTACGATGTTTTAAGCATGGAAAGAAACAACTTTATAGAATATACACTCCAAGGGGTAATCTTGCGACATGGAACGTACGCACTCTATACGAAACTGGAAAACTAGAACAACTAAGGCGTGAAATGTTGGGTTATAAAATTGATTTGGCGGTGCAAGAAGCAAGATGGACAGGACAAGGGGAAGTTCGGAACGAAAATACTGTGTTTCTTTACTCCGGTCGCCCGGAGGGTGATGAGCATAGTAGGGGTGTGGGCTTTTTGATGACTAAAAGAATAGCTAAAGCCATGATATCATGGTATCCTATTAACGAGAGACTAATGGCAATAAAACTTAAGACTAAAGCTCGTAATATGATAATCATCAATGTCTACGCTCCTACTGAAATCCAATCTGAAAACGACAAAGACGAATTTTACGATGTATTAAACAGTTGGATGAACAGTAATGTACAATATTGTGATATTACTATGATACTGGGCGACTTTAACGCCAAAGTTGGCTCAAACAACGCCGCCTTGGATCACTACATTGGTAAGCACGGTGTCGGAGTAAGAAACGACAACGGAGAAAGATTAATCGAACTATGTTGTGAAAGGAAACTGGTTGTAGGTAGCACAATTTTTCCTCATAAGCTTCACCATAAAATAACTTGGATATCGCCGAACCGTGTTACCAAGAACCAAATTGATCACATTTTGATCAACTCAAAGTGGCGATCATCTTTACTTGATGTACGCTCGAGGCGCGGAGCAGATGTAAACAGCGACCACCACTTAATTATATCTAAAGTTCGACTGAAAGTAGCGGCTCTGAGGTCTGAAATGGTAAAAGCCGATCGGAAAATTGATGTTGGAAAACTGGAATCAGAACGACATCGAAATGCCTTTATTATATCCATAAGGAATCGGCTTCCAGATGTTGTAAACAACAACAATGCTAGTGTAAACGAAATTGCAAGGTGTATCACTCAAACGTACAATGAGGTTGGTCAACAAACGTTAGGTTTTAAAGACCATAAAAGGAAAGTCTGGCTCACCCAAGCAACATGGAACCTGGTTGTACATCGTAAAACCATAAAAAATACAATTTTAAATTCAGACGTGGATATTGATGAGCTTAGTACAATTTACCGTGACCTATCCAACAGAATAAAAAGGTCTGCAAGGAGGGACAAAAGAATGTGGGTAGATGAACAAGCGAGCCAAGCTGAGGCAGCTGCAAGTAAAGGCGACATGAGGACCTTATAATATATCAAGGGCGTTGTGCGGCAAACCTACCTACACCAACAGTCCCATCCTGAGTAGTAGCGATACACTTCTCTCAATGAACAATTAATACGATGGATGGAACACTTCCAGTCAACATTAAACAATCCCATTGGATTAGAAGCGCTGACGGAAGTGCAAAATGAAACCAACCATGACTGTTTATTCAATGGAATTTCAGATAGCCCACCAACGATATAAGAAGTAAAGAATTCCATTAAAAGCCTCAAGCGCAACAAGGCCCCGGGCAATGACAATATATCAGCAGATCTAATCCGTTCGAAGTTACTACTAAAGTAAGACAAGGATGTATCTTATCACCCATACTTTTTATCCTTGTCATCGACAATATAATGCGCATGAATGGTAGACGTGGTATCCAATGGACACCCTTTAAACAACTCGAGGACTTGGAATACGCCGATGAAGTATGTCTTCTAAGCCAAAGCTCAAGCCACCTTCAAGAAAACACTACCGCTATTACTGTTGAATCTCGGGCAGATGGGCTGGAAATCAATATTTCCAAGACAAAGATTATGCCTGGAGGCTATGGCGCAAACCCGTCGCCACACATCAATGTGGATAACGAGGTTATTGGATGTGTAGGTACCTTTAATTATCTTGGTAGTTTGGTATATACAAAAGGTGGCGCCGACGAGGATATTGAATCGCGTATTAATAAGGCAAAATCTGCATTCGGCATTCTCCGAGCTATTTTGAAATCTCGGCAAATATCAACAACAACTAAGTTACGAATATATAACTCGAATGTCAAGTCCATCTTGTATTACGGCTGCGAAACTTGGAAACGCACAAATGTCATCGATAAGCGCCTACAAACCTTTGTAAACAAATGCTTGAGGCAAATCCTTAATATATGGTGGCCAAATCGCATAAGAAATGAAGATCTACTAAACGCTACAAACCAAACGGAAATGGCGGTGGATAGGCCACACACTACGAAGGCCAAATACCAACATTGCTCGACAAGCGCTTCGTTGGAATCCACAAGGAAGCGGCCGCCATGTTGGTGCACCAGCTAGAACGTGGAGAAGGTCAATTAATGCAGAGTTACAAGCAGCAAACTATTCATGGAATGATGTATGCCTAACATCTCGCAATAGAATTCGATATAAAAGGATGGTTGAGGCCCTATGTTCCACTGGGAGTCAAGGATAACTGAAGAAGAATCGGTTTAGAAGCAATTCCTTCTTTTCTGTTTGGGCAATTCAAGATGGAACCGAAATGTTATTCTTCCGCCTTACTCTACGTGGTTGGCAGCAATAAAATTGCCAACGCTTGAAAGCAGAAGAATTATGCTCAATGTTGCATTTTTAATCAACTTAATTAATGGTGCAATATGTTCCGAATTCCTTTTAAGTAATGTAAACTTCAATGTTCTACAGAGATAAACAAGAAATTGTTTTCCTATTTACTTACAAGTTGATCAAACCAATTATGCTAACGCAGATTCCCTAAGAAGATTGTGTAAATTATATAATGAATATTATTATCTTATTGATTTTTCATTTAATGTTAATAAAGGGTGGTTAAATTGTAAGGGCCGATGTTGAATGTGAACCACACCTAAACGCCAAGTTTTTTTCCGAATTTTATTTGACATTTCTCTATTTCAGACTTATTCAATTTGAACCATGGAGAGATACACAATCCAGAAACGTGTTAAAGTTATCCAGACTTATTATGAAAATGGGCGTTCAAATCAAAATGCATATCGTGCACTTCGTGATTTTTTTGGTCAATGTGATCGTCCAGATGTGCGTTTAATCGCAAAAATCGTGGAAAAATTCGAGCAAACCGGGTCTTTAGAAGATGTGAGAACACCACTGCATGCTCGTATAGCTCGTACTGCAGAAAATATTGCTGCTGTTCGCGATAGTGTGGCTGAAGAGCAGTCCACCTCAACTCGTCATCGTGCCCAACAATTGCACCTCTCACGCTCGTCGTTGATGAACATTATGCATAAAGACTTGCATTTACACGCTTACAAGGTGCAATTGGCTCAAGAACTAAAGCCTCTTGACCATTCCAAACGTCGTGAATGGGCAGAATGGTAGCAAGAAATGGCAACAGTGGATGATCAATTTTCGAAGAAAATCATCTTCAGTGATGAGGCAAATTTTCACCTCAGTAGATTCGTCAATAAACAGAATTGCCGCATTTGGGCGAATGAGAATCCAAGAGTGATTGTCGAAAAGCCAATGCACCCACAAAGAGTGACTGTTTAGTGCAGTTTATGGGCTGGCGGCATCATCGGGCAATATTTTTTCCAAAATAAGGCCGGTCAGGCAGTTACTGTGAATGGTGTTCGCTATCGTGAGATGATAACGAACTTTTTATGGCCCGAATTGGAAGATATGGATGTGGACGATATGTGGTTTTAGCAGGACGGTGCTAATTGCCACACAGCTAACGAAACAATGGCTCTTTTGCGCAACAAATTCAATGGCCGTGTTATCTCACGTAATGGCGATGTCAATTGGCCGCCAAGATCATGTGATTTGACACCGTTGGACTTTTTTCTTTGGGGTTATTTGACAGAAAAGGTGTACGTCGATAAGCCAGCAACAATTCAAGAACTAAAGGTTGAGATAATTCGCCACATTAACGGCATAAAACCTCCATTATGCCTCAGGGTCATCGACAATTTGGACCATCGGATGGAGGTGTGCCGCCGTGGTCGCGTCGCCCATTTGGCCGACATTTTGTTCCATACATAATTGAGTAATAAAATAATAAAATAAAATTACAATAATTTCCTAAATAGTTTGTGTTTTATTCAAAATCAACATCGGCCCTTGAAATTTAACCACCCATTATTATCAAACGTAATATTATTTTGAATTTGAATCAATGTAATTAAAAATGTATAAACTTAATAGGTCTGAAAGGTTTTAACCTATAGGCCTTAAATAAATAAATAAAAATATAAAATAAAAAGAACGCTGTCAAATTTCATCACAATCGGTACATAAGCACCTGAGATATCGCTGAAACAATACTTACAAAATGTCAACAAAATTTCATAGACACGTACTTCGGGGAATTTGCTGCACATTACAAGTAGTGTTTTGGCGATATCTTAGTTGTTTATATACCGCTTTTGATAAAATTTAATAACGTGCTTGGCGGGAGAATTTCCTAAAATCTGATATAAAATATATGTATGTCCGTGCTAAAGGAGGATGGTTTTTCCTATTTCTGCATTTCATTTTTTTAACAAACATTGTCTAATGCGTACTTTGGGCAATTTGCAATACATCAAATTTATTTTTTTGGCGATATCTCAGTGGTTTATGGACCGATTTTACAGAGTGCTTTGGGGAACCATTTCCTACAATCTGATATATAATATATTATGTGCACCAGGAGTATCTTTTTTCTCTTGTTATTTAAAAGTGTGTTTCAATCAAAAATTTTAAAATGTTCGTCTAATTTTTGGTATTTTTTTCGGTGTTTATAAACCGATTTTAATGATTTTAATTTAATAGCGTTCATTGCGGGAGAATTTCCTAAAATCTGATATATAATTTATGTAGGTCCATCCTCCAGGGGCTTCAGAAACTTGATTTCAACAGACAGACAGACGGACGGACAGACAGACAGACAGACGGACATCGCTTAATTGATTCTCCTCCCGATTCTGAGTCGATCGGTATAATTTTGATGGGGTCTACGATCACTAATAAAAAAATTACAAACGGAATCACAAACTTATAATACCCTTTCACTTATTAGTGAAGGGTATAAAAACAATATGGGTATATTTTATTTATTTATTTATTTGAAAATCACATACAACAAGAAGTTAATCCTTTAAGTTACAGTATGCAATTTTTATACGAATAACAATATAAATGTGATAATAGATTTAAAAATCGTAAAATGAAACAAAAATATAATATCAACAATAATAATAAGTAAAATTAATTAAAAACAATAATAATAATAATAAAAAAGAAATCATTGGATTTAAATCACAAAATAAATAGCAACAAAAATATATAACTTTTAGTTGATATTAGGACGTTTGAAAAGTTGAAAATAGGGTCTTTCTGAATCGTAGAGCGTTGCCTGACTCCATATAATGACTTAGAGTACCGAGAGGTTCCATCATATCTTCTTATATCATATACATAACGAAGAACTGCATTGTAGGCTACAGCTAATCGAGCTTTACTGTTTCAACAACATAGAGAAAATAACTCCGGAGATATAATTAATGTGCATATTCCATTAAAGTGTATTATTGAAGATTACACCAAGGTTCTTAACTGAATCAACAGTCGAAATATTTTGATTTCCTAATTTGATCGGAAGATCAACAACAATATTTTGATTTCTTTGAGTGACCATCAGGCATTTAGATTTCGTGGGATTTAAGCATAGTCTATTTGATGAAGCCCAGTCGTATATTTTGTCAAGGTCCTGATTAAGTTTACCAATACAATCATTAATAGAGATTTTAGTACAATTAATATATATTTGTACGTCATCAGCATAAATCTGAATATTACTATGTGAAAGACATTTAGGTAGATCGTTTATGTATAAGGTGAACAGAAGTGGTCCAAGAATAGAGCGCTGTGGTACTCCCTTGGATAAAGATAAAGTAGTGGATATAGTTTCACCTACGCATACGGACTGGAATCGATTGGCTAGATACGTTTTGATTAGTGATGTAGCAGTTATAGAAAAATTAAAATTGTTATATATCTTTTTACAAAGTATTTCATGGTTGACAGAATCAAATGCTTTGGAGTGATCCAAAAGTACCAAGAAAGTGACACCACCATCATCAATGTTGCGCCTGATATCCTCAGATACACTTATTAACGAAGAGGCACAGCTATGACCAGCTCTGAAACCAGATTGTTTACTAAACAAGGGCTGATTGTTATTTAAATATATATGTTTTCTGGTTGTGCAACAAACGTTCAAAAACTTTTGACAAAAAAGGAAGTATCGATATAGGGCGATATTCTTTAGAAGATTTGGGAACAGGTATAACCTTAGCATATTTCCAGCAGGCATTGAAGTTACTGGTGGTAATTATTGTGTTGAATATGTACGTGATATAACGTAATATTTTAGGTAATAGGAGTCTGATGAATATAGGATGAATTAGATCATGGCCGACTGCATTTGAAGTGACTGATTTACAGCAAGATAAAACATCGTCTTCAAACACACATGAAAATTCAAAGCGGTGTAACGGAGGGATTTCAGTTAGCTGTTGTATTAGTTCAGATGAAGCAGGTGATTGAGCCGTATTCGTTGGCATACTGGATGGAACATTTATGAATGTTTCATTTAATTTGTTAACATCAACATCGCAAACTGTGATAGTCTTATTACCAATACCAATTTCACGTATCGTTTGCCATTTTTTCTTGGAGTCCACAGCTGATGCGTTCCATATTAGTATTACTTTGGGGAAATTTTTGATAAGAAAGTTTCGTATGGAGGAAGCGTAGGTATTATTGTTGAATGTATTGGATATTGCCTTTAAAGAAGACATAGAGTCAGTGCATATTGCGAAATAGCCATTTTTGAATTTAATGGAATGAATAGCTTCTATGATGGCGATAATTTCTGCCGTAAATATGGATGTGTAATTTGGAAGCACTGCTGTTTTAATAAGTTTGTTGTTTGATATTATTGCATAGCTTACCGAGTCATTCGATTTAGACGCGTCTGTGTACATAAAAGAGTAATTTTTGTATTTATTATGGATTTCTAAGAACATTTTCTTAAATATCAATGTGTCAGTTGAAGGTTTTGAAAAATTATTTAAACTCAGGTCTATAGATGTCTGTTTAAAATGCCACTGGGGTTCAATTTTTTGTTTAATGGAGTATGTTTTAGTTGGTAAGTCTAATATATTTGCAGATTCAATTACTTTATACATTAGCGATTGAATTTTTGGAACTTTTCTGCTATTTATACATTTTTTAGCAATCGCGTTAAGGGGTGTGTCTTGATTATTATGTATAGATTTAATTAAACGGGATGTTAATAGGTCTCGTTGCAGTTCTAAAGGGAATATATCAGATTCGAATAACATATTTGTTACGGGCGTTGTACGGAATGCTCCAAGAGCCATTCTTATTGCGGTTGAAACTTTCGTTTTAATTTTCCTTAAAGAAGATTTTGATGAATAACCAAAGAAGGGCAAAGCGTAGTTAATTCTTGATATTATAAGAGCTTTGATTATAGATATCAATGTAAACGTGTTGCAATTAAACTTGTGACTTGATAAACATTTAATAATATTTAATCGTTTCGTGAGAGAATCCGATAAAATTTCTATTTGGCTGTTCCAATCAAATTTTTTGTTTACGACCAGTCCAAGTATTTTTAAAGTTTCGACCTCAGTGATTGAGGTGTCGTTATCACATCTCACGGAAGCTGTACAATTTCTTTTCTTGCATATATGTAGGCTTTTGCATTTTGAACTTGATAAAACTGCACCAGAATGGCTGCACCATCGGTTAATATCTCTAGAAAGGCTTTGAACATTTATGGTTAGATTCTTCTCATGGCCTGACTTTATAATAAGATGGAAATCATCAGCATATGCGATGTAATCTATTTCTTTATAAAAGGATAGTTTTAAACAGAGTTTATTGTACGCTATAAGGAATACGATAACTGACAGGGGGAACCCTGAGGAATTCCATTTTGTAACGGGTGGATGTGTGAAACATATTTACCAACTCGTACTAATATTTTCCTATTGGTCATAAAGTTTCTAATGTAATTTATAATTTTTGGCCCGACGTTCCAAGATATTAATTGGTCGACGACTACATGTATTCCGATTTTGTCAAAGGCTTTCTCGAAGTCTCAAGATATTATTGTAAGATGTTTTTTTAAGGAAAGGCAGTTTGCAATTTGATGATCTACGTAAAGTAGAGTATCAATTGTTGATTTGCCTTTCTTAAATCCAAATTGACGACTATAGAGAAGCTTGTTGGTCGTCACAAGCCACCATAGCCTGTTTGCTATGATTTTGTCCAAGACTTTTGATAAGCATGGGTTTAATGAAATTGGTCGGTACGAATTGGGTAACGTTTTGTTGGCTTTTGGTTTTAGTATCGGAATTACAACGCTCATTTTAAATTGCTGTGGAATATGATTCATAAATATATTATTAAAGAAGTTCAGAATCCTGAGTTTCATATTGTCAGGTAACTGCTTTAGCATTGAATATGATATCCTGTCAATACCAGGCGTTTTACCTTTTAAACTGTTAAGAACCGAGGAGAGTTCAGTTAAAATAAGGTCCTGTTCTATTGTCAGTGCAGTGGGTGTAGGTAATATTGGTGGATTTAGTCTTGTGGAGTTATTTTTATTATTTCTAAAGTCCTGTGTAAAGTTATTATCTGATGCATTTTTAGACCAGAATTCACATATAATATTAGCTATTTCTTTTTTATTTGATGTTAAATTATTAGGATTGTTGTCAGTTTTTTGGGAACAGAGATTTGAACAAAGAGTCTGATATTTTGGCCAGTCGGCTATTTGTGTTTTAAATTTTGGTCTGTAATGCATATCTGAAGGGTTATGGTGTGAGTAAATTGTTGTAATTATCGGGAAATGATCACTTCCACATAAGCTATCCTCGATCTCCCATTTGGAAATGGGAGCTATAGAGGATGAGCACATTGTAAGGTCGACATGTGTCAAGGAGCCGTGAGTACTCAAGTGAGTTGGCGGTCCATTATTCAAAATAATGAATTGTGATTTTGTTATAAATTTTTCAATTATAATACCTCTAGGGTTATTCACGGGAGATCCCCATATTCTATGCCAGGCATTAAAGTCACCTGTTATAATAGTTTGGGTAGTAAAGTTGCCAAACATGTTATCTAGATTTCTAGGTACTAATCTTATTTGCGGAGGAGGAGGAATATAAGCGCTAACAATGTTGAATTTTATACTAGAAATTATTTCCAAACATACTGTATCGAAGTCATTTTGGAGTGTTATGGTTTTATGTTCTATTGATTTATGGACTAAAATAGCTGCGCCTCCGTATCTGGTGGAAGATGAATTGTTAGAGTAGAGATAGTAGTTAATTGGAATAGGGATGTTGGTTGTAGAATGGATATGAGATTCTTGGATTGATATAATAGGTGGCTGATTTTTTTTAATAAGTGTTAGTAGTTCGTTATAATTGTTAATATATCCATTCATATTCCATTGCAAAATTCGCAATGTCATAAATACATATTTAGATTGGGTAGATTTGTTTTCATATAATTAAAAGTTTTAAAATTAGAAATAAAAATTAAATTGTAAATGGATAAACTAAATTGATATGTATTGCTGCAGTAAGTATTATTTAAATATGGAATCTGTTGCTATTTGCATAATAAAAATATTTTGGATAAAATGGGCATTGAAATAAATTGTAATATGCATAGGTAGGATTTTTGAAAGTGAATTTAAAACGATAATGCAAGGGAATTTTATTTTTATAATAGTGGTAAAATTCTGCTCAGTACTAAGTTTTTTTAACTGAATTGAGGGAGATTTAAAAGAGAATTTTAATATACGTAAGCTAGAGAAAAGTTGAAATCGGTAATGTTATATCAAAAGTACGTAGTAGAGTATTTCGGATATAAGAGATGTAATTGGATATGAAAATAAAAAATGAGAGGGAGATAATAATTTATAACAGAGTGGGAAAAAAAGGAATTTAATTTTAATTTGATAGTAAGAACTAATGGAGTATTTATAATTTTTTTATTAAGAGCCATTGTTAGTAAACTAAGAATTTATTTTTTCTTATTGCCTGATAATATTTTACTCTTGACCTTGCTTTTGGTTCTTTTTGAGGTATTTTTCGGAAGGAGAAAAGTGTTTTTGTCTTTTGATGATTTAGTTGCCGAGTTTTCTGTTTCAGAGAGGGAGGCTGCGCTCTATGTTTCCATAAAAGTTATTTCATTCTCTGACAAATCTACATCAGATATCACAGAAGAATAATCTTGTACAGTTCGCTGTGTAGTATTTACTGTTGCTATGGGATCGGAGTAATTTGTTTGCTTATTTTGATCGTCTGGAGTTTGCTTTGTTGTTGGGTTGGTGATTTGGTTTTTTACTATTGAGGAATATATGATATTTGAGTTATTGTGACGATGATTGTAAATGTTTCTAGCTTTCTTTTTGCTGACTTTTTCTTATGTAATTATTGCTTGTATTTCTTTTTCTTTCAAAAAAATTGGACATTTTTTGTCTATCGACGAATGGTTAAAATCAAGGTTTACTTCTTTGCAGTTGATGCAGTTTTTGCTTAGAGTACATGGTTCCTCTGAATCTCCTAAGTGAAATTCTTGGGAACAATTTGGGCATAATTTTACATTTTGGCATAGTTTGACAATATGTCCGTAACGAAGGCATGTTTTACAACGTAAAGGTAATAGGATATATGTTCGAATTCTTACTCTCTCATATCCAATTGCTACCTCGGAGGGGAGGGAGGTAGAATTGAATGTTAATATAATTAAACCGGTTTCTTCTAGGTTACCTTCCGCATTCTTCTTCATTATTTTTTCCACTTTACCAACGTTTTGGGTTCCTGAATTATATTTTCTGGAATGCCTCGCAAATCGTTTGAGTATATAACTCCTTTTGAATAATTGAGCGAGTTGTGTTCTGAAACTTCGACTTGGATGTCAGCTGACAAAGATGCCAACATTATGAGCTTACTTGCCTGAATCATATTTTTAGTCTGAATAATTATGGTTCCATTTCGAAGTTTATTACAAGTTGTAACTTCTCCTCCACAAACAGAGTCGATGACCTTTTTTATCAGAAAGGGAGATACTTTTGAAAGGGAGTCCGAACTGTTTTTTCTTATCATAACCAAGTATTTTGGGCCAGGAGTTGTCAACTTAAGTATTTTATTTTTATCGAGTAGAACTGGTGGATGGAAAGAACCACCACTGTCTGGGGGTTTATCCATAATGTTTAAATTAAAGAGAGCGCTCACTAATTAATTTGTTCTTTACGCTATATCGGTTAAAGTCAAACTGTAATAACAAATAATTATACAATAATATAAAAAAAAGAGTGTAGCTTTTATTGTAGAGTAGGAATTGTAATTGGATGACGTAGGGGATGTTGGATACCATGTAACGGTTGTAATCGGTTTAACTTGGTAAACCCAGGCTAATCTTGGTCTATCCTTCATCTCAATTGTGGACACTTACCTCCTAGTGGTGTCATCTGGGTAGCTACTTTAACAGCAGTGAGCAAACAAGTGCCACGTGTTCTCCCATAAGAACGATAAAAACATGGGTCAAGGACGTCGGGCTAGTAACCCACTCCTGGAAAAAACTTACTATGAAAAAGCCAAAAATAAGAATTAAAACGGCCCCCCAAATGTTGACGACTATGGCAAACGAAAAAAGGACCATAATTTAAGGATCAGCACCTGGAACATCCGAACCCTCTACAGAGGAGGTGCTTTGATCTAGTTGATGGATTTTCTCGATGAATATAAATGTGATGTGACTGCTCTCCAGGAAATAAGATGGAACGGCAACGGTGTCACCAAAACATCAAAAGGTGACCTGTATTACATCTGCCATGAGAGTAAGCACGAGTTTGGTTGCGGTTTTATGGTTAACAAAAGATTGCGAAATCTTGTTTCTAGGTTCACACCAGTAAGCGAAAGACTAGCGACAATACGAGTCAAGGCTAAGTACTTCCATCTGAGTTTGATTTGTGCTCACGCTCTAACAGAGGAGAAAGATGATGATGTAAAGGAAGCCTTTTATGAACAACTTGAGGAAGTTTACGATAGCTGCCCTAATCACGACGTTAAGATAATACTGGGTGATTTTAACGCAAAGTTAGGGCATGAAAGTTGTTTTGAGCCTACTGTTGGTAAATTTAGTTTACACGGCGTAACCACTGACAATGGTATGAGATTAATCTCCTTTGCGGCTGCTCGAAATATGGTCGTGAGCAGCACCAGATTTCCACACCTTAATATACACAAGGCTACATGGGTGTCTCCTGATCAACTAACGAAAAATCAAATAGACCATATTTTAGTTAAAGGAAGACACTCATCAAGTGTATTAGATTGCGTTCCATGCGAGGAGCTAACATAGACTCCGATCACTACCTTGTTGTGGCCAAGGTGAGAACACGTCTAAGTGTGTCGAGGAGCGTACAGGCCGAAGCGCAAAAGAAGTATGACGTGAAGAAACTAAAATCTCAGCAAATTGCCACTGATTACACCAAACGCACAACTCAATTGCTAAGAGAGAATAACTCTGGCTCAAACGATATATACACGCTATGGCAACATATTGCCAACTCCATGAAGTCTGCTGCAAAATCGGCAATAGGGTACCAAAGCCCTCATGCTAAAAACTCTTGGTACGACGAGGAGTGCCGCAACGCCACTGCTGAGAAAAATGCGGCCTACAGGGCAACTCTGCAGTCAGCAGCTACTCGTGGATGTTTAGAAAGATATGGAGAGACGTGTGTTTGAGGAGATTGAGTTGTATAGGACACAAAATGAAATCCGTAAATTTTACCAAAAAATTAAGATTCAGACGGATGGTTACAGCAACTGTATCCTTTCCTGTAAGGACGACCAAGGAAATCTGGTCACAGATACAGAAAGCGTATTGATACTGTGGAAGGAGCAAGTTGTTGGTTGCAAATGAAAGCGACCAAGATGACACGCCTGAACAAATCAACGATGACGGCGTTATATGTCCACCACCCAACCTGAACGAGGTTGGGACATCAATAGGGCGGTTAAAAAATAATAAAGCTGCTGGTGCCGATGGTTTGCCAGCAGAGCTTTTTAAGGCTGGAGGTGATGAGCTAATAATAATGTCCCGGCTCCTAGAATACATATGGTCAGAAGAACGCATGCCGGACGATTGGAATCTCAATGTCCTTTGTCCAGTCCACAAAAAAGGAGATAAAACTGTATGTGCAAATTATAGAGGGACCTCCTCTCAATTGCATATACGACTTTATCGACCATACTGTGTGAAAGGCTAAAGCCCAAACGAAATAATTGGGACATACCAATGTGGCTTTAGACCAGGTAAATCAACCACTGACCAATTCTTTACTCTACGTCAAATCCTAGAGAAGACCCAGGAGAAACAAATCGATACGTATCATCTCTTTGTTGACTACAAAGCTGCTTTTGACAGCCCGATACGGAAGAAGGTGTTTGAAGCAATGTCTGAGTTCGGCATCCCTACGAAGCTAATAAAGTTATGCAGGATGACACTAACTAATACAACATCATCTGTTAAGATAGGAAAGAACCTATGAGAGTCCTTCATAACTAAACGGGGATTCAGGCAAGGTGACAGTTTATCTTGTGACCTCTTCAATATTGTGTTAGAGAAAATCTTGCGAGATGCAGCGGTTAATACAACAGGAACAATTTTCAATAGAAAACATATGCTACTTGCGTTTGCCGATGACATTGATATTATAGGACGCACTCTACGCGAGGTAACTGCCGCCTTTTCCAATATCGAGAAGGAATCAAACAAAATGGGTCTAGCCGTAAATGAATCAAAAACAAAACTGATGGTTTCTACAGGCAGACAGACCACTAGAATTGGATCACATGTGTCCGTTGAGAACTATAGCTTCGAGGTTGTAAAAGAATTTGTATACCTTGGTACCGCTGTGAACATCAACAACGATATAAGCTTCGAAATAAAACGTAGAATCATACTTGCCAATCGATGCTATTTTGGACTAAGCAAACAGCTCAAAAATAAAGTTCTCTCTGTAAGAGCTAAAATCACGCTCTATAAAACGCTCATACTACCCGTGTTATTGTATGGTGCTGAATCGTGGACACTTGCACAGACAGATGAAGCTTGGAGTATTTGAGAGGAAAATTCTACGAAGAATCTTTGGACCAGTCTGCGTCAACAATGAGTATCGACATCGAATGAACCATGAGCTGTATGAGTTATACGCTGACATAGACATAGTAAAACGCATTAAGCAACAGCGTCTGCGTTGGACTTTGAAACTTGGTATACGAAATTGGAGAATATGTGCACAAGATAGAGGTGCCTGGAATTCTAAAATATGCTCGGCCTTTGTCCTTAACAGGTTGTAATTACAGGCCATTTAAGTAAGTAAGTAAAGTAAGGAATTGTAACTCGGTTTGGTGTATCAGCCATGGTACTTTATTAAGTTCGTTAAGATCTTCGAAACACATCGGTTTATCATCGGGGTTAACTTTAATATAAACTAAACCTGTAAATGCACTGGTAATTCTATTTTTCTTACGAAAGCCTAGACCTGCATTGAAGATTTTGTAATTATTAGACGTTAGGTTTTCATTTATATAAATCTTCGAATTATTGCTGCGATTCATTTTTTTTAAATAGGCTAACGACTTTAATATGAAATTTTTATCGTACGCCGAACAAAGGATTACAGCATCAGACGAGTTAGCATCTTTGTTATTTTTGTTCTGCAGACGGAAAATAGATTTGTAGGCTGGTGTAGAAATGTTCAAGGCGGAACAGATATTATCAAATACGTCATTTAATTTTTCGTTTTTCATAAAGGGGATACCGTTTATACGTAAGTCACACGATACTGATAGGTTTTCTTGGCGATTTATTTGGGATTTTAGTGTCTTAATTTCATCCTTAAGTAGTACTATTTCGGTGCACTGTGTCTCCAAACAAGAAACGCGCTCATTAACAATATGAATCTGGCACACTATATTTTCAATTTCATTTAACAGTTTTTTTTTCAACAGAGTTTATCTGCTCATTTAATTTTAAGAGAATTCTCTCTTCACTCTCCTTGATTTGAGTAGTTAAGAGTTCAAACTGTTTATCAACTCTTAAAAACATGGACTCCAATCGTGATGGAGAAAAAGTCGAACAGAAATTTTTGGCATCATTTTTAAGAGGAGTAGTATTGTCTCTTTTGTTACAACCCGATCTTAAATTTTTATCCATAATGTAAAGTTGTAGATTTTCTGGTTCAAAACTTGATTTTTGTATTTATTTAAAGAGAAAAACTGGTTATGATTGTTATTGTTTTTAATCTTGGTGTTATTTTCGCAATCTGTTTTGGCAAAGATTTTTTGTTTTTTTACTGTATGTAGTCTTAAACAATTTTTATACCCTTCACCACCATAGGTCGAAAGGGTATTATAAGTTTGTGCTGATGTATGTAACGCATAGAAATATTTGTCTTAGACCCACCTTTTAGTATACCAATAGGCTTAGAATCACTTTCTGAGTCGATTTAGCGATGTCCGTCCGTCCGTCTGGCTGGCTGGACCCCATGTAAACCTTGTAATCAAACTACAGGTCGTAATTCTAAAGATAATTTGATGAAATTTGGTATAGATCATTTTTTTGATAATGGGACCATGGCTATTGAAATTGGTCGAAATCGGTCTATTATTTATGGTAGCTCCCATAGGTCCCACTTCCCGTAATTGACATATTGGCCACAAATATCAATATTTCATGAAATTTAAAACATATAATTCTTATGTAAACCTAAATCACTGTACCAAATTTCGTTGAAATCGGTCCACATTTGACCATAGCTCCCATACAAACTTTTCTTTAAAAATGCACTAAATGAGACAAAAAAATCACTAAAACGCTCGACCCTAGCTCTCATATAAACCCAAATGATGGAAACAGCTTAAATATATAAGTTTTGAGAAAATGTTTGTATGATGGCAAAATTTAGCAAATATTTGTCTTTATACAGGAAAAATAACACCTTTGACCTTAGTGGTGAAGGGCATCGTATGGTCGGGCTTGACCGACTATAGCGCTTTCTTACTTGTTAGATTAATATTTGATTGTTATTTTTATGTTTTATTGTTGTTTACTTTATTTTTTGAGCAAACTATTGGATGCAGAAATTCACTGTGAATATTTTGTTGTACACTTTGTATATAGAAAATGTTTTTTACTTTAAAAAATCAGTATTAAACCGGAGCTCGGATGAAAACACGTCTAAATTTTATATGAACTACACAATCTAAAAAAATAATTTATGTTAAAAGCTGTAGTATGGATAATATTAACCCAGTTGGCAGCAATGATAGGGAAAAACGTCCATTATTAATTTACAACCAATAAATATTGGTTATTAAAAATACTGGTGCTTTACCAAAAATAAAACACCGGAAAGTAATTTAAAGGTTCCAACTTGTATGAATAACTACATTACCATCACAAAGCGTAAGACTAGGCGCCATTAGTCCAAAATACATCTGCGCAAGTCCAAGGTGACCCAACTTTTGGGTAAAGAACATTTTTCCGTAGTCTTTCTACGAAAGAATAATGTGTCTTAAACTAAAATGAAGACATAGAATAATATTACAGAATCTTGGTTGACAATTTAGATGCTGAGAAAAGGAGTTACTACACTTAACAGCTAAAAAGTACAAAAGGTTAAGTAGTACAACTTTTTGTTACCAAATAATGATATAAGCAGTTAAACTATTAACTTACTCATTATCGGTTTAAGTCATTACGAGGTGATGTTATTGGACGTAAGTACTTACCAATTGCAGAAAAGTAGGAACTTAAGTAATTAATTGAAAAACAATAACAACATATTTTGTGTTGTTGTTTCATTTAATAAAAAATCAAATTCAAATTTTTTTGAAAACCTACATTATAAGTTTGTGCATTTTTGTAATTTTTTTATTAGTGATCGTTGACCCCATAAAAATTATACCGATCGACTCAGAATCGGGAGGAGAATCGAATAAGTGATGTCCGCCTGTCTGTCTGTTGAAATCAAGTATCTGAAGCCATTAGAGGATGGACCTACATAAATTATATGTCAGATTTTAGGCATTGAACGCTATTAAATTTCATTAAAATCGGTCCATAAGCACCTGAAATATCGAAAAAATACCAAAAATTAGACGAAAATTTAAAAATTTTTTAATTGAAAAACACTTTTAAATAACAAGAGAAAAAATGTACTCCTGTTGTACGAGTGATAAGATAATATATATCAGATTTTAGAAAATGGTTCTCTAAAGCACTCTGTAATTTTATCAAAATCGGTCCACAAACAATGAAATATCGCCAAAAAAACTACATTTTATGTATCGAAAATTGCCCAAAGTGCGCATTAGAGAAAGTTTGTAGAAAAAATGAAATGCAGAAATAGGAAAAACCATCCTCCTGGAGCACGGACATACATAAATTTTATTTTATCAGATTTTAGGAAATAAATTTTGTAAGTGGTTTTTAGTGATATCTCAGGTGCTTATGGACCGATTATGATGAAATTTGACAGCGTCCTTTGCGGGAGGATTTCCTAAAAACTGATATATAAACTCCACAAATCTGATTGTGAATACCATAACCAGAATACCAGAATCGGTAGGAGAATTGATTTCGCGACGTCCGTCCGTCTGTCTGTTTGTCCGTCCTTCCTTCCGTCTGTCTGTCCGTATGCCTGTTGAAGTCAAGTTTTTGGGGCTCCTCTTTTGTCGATATCTCAGATATTTATTTTGATGAAATTTAATAGCGTTCTTCGCAGGGGATTACCCAAATTCTGATGCATTCGGTAATTTCTGGTAGATATAATTAAGTGTTTAAGCGATATTTCAGGTGTTTTGATCGACAATGATGAAATTCGGGGTGGGACAATAATCTAAAATTTTATGTAAAATGCATGTGGGTATACCTTCCAGGAGCTCCACAAATCTTAATTTTGTGTCTGACTTTTGAACATTATGATAATATTTGAGAATGTATTATATTTTAAATTATAGGTAATCTTTCTAGCAAGTACAAAAAATGCAGCTAAGTACATGATATGCATTCAAAACCTACATATGTATCTCACATATCAACGAAAATTTAGATCTTTTAATTGCAATTGGGAGAAATCCGTTCACGTTTGACAATTGCTCCCGTATAACTTCGCCTAAGGCAATCTCTTAGTAGCTAATAAATGACAAATTATAATAGATACGATGATGACATTTAGTATAAAGACGTTGTACAATATCGTTATTCAGCGCGATAGCGCCTAAAATAAACTTTCTAGAGGGACAACATTCGACAAAAGTATTTCTGATCTCTTGAAAAGTTCGATATTGAAAATGGTTCGCCCATTTTAGCGAAATCTCCCATATAACACCGATCGGGAATCACTTTAGTGCTGATTAATTAAATCACATTATAATTGCACAAAGAACTAGGACAAGACTTTCCACACATCCATCGTACAAATCGGAAGAACAATACATCCCAAATATTATGTATGAATGAAGTATTCATCTTAATTAGTTAAATAACTTCAGATTAATAAGTAAATCTTCAATAACTTTTCCGACAAAGCTGATATCCATCCATTCAAAAGCTATATATTTCACGTATCTAAAACTAAGAGTGTATACCCTATTATTCTAAGGCTTGTATACATTGACAAAACAATCATTGTTAAAGCGTTGATCTATATCGGTCCGCTAACTTTTTTTTACATAACTAATCAAGAACTTTTACTAGTTGTACTATACGTACAAATTAAAGTACACAAGCCTCAGTGGGCACTGCGTTTTTGGATTCCATGCCAGAATACTTAATTTTCATCAAATCGATGTGCTCTAAAGGCATCTACATTTGGAAGCATATTTTCTGCATGGTTTATCTGATATATCGAACTTTATTAAATGTTCGTAAAGTAGTATCAAAGCTACTGGCTGGCTTAAATAAGCATTCTCTACTTGTAGTCTAGTAATCATTATCTTTCACAAAGGCACCACTTTAAAACCCAAGTGACGATGTCGAAGGCATCAGCCACCTGCCCAACCTAACCTTTGGGTCCATGACTATTCTAGATGATAACGCCACCGAAAAGCTTTTCGTTTTCCGACTCTTAATTTAAAAGACTCTTTACATACAATACTAGTATAACTGAATATTGCTAGGAATTACATTTGGTATGAACAAAAAAAAAAGAAATCATTTGTGTGGGGCTCAACTAAGCCAGTAACCAGAAACTATATAATTATCAATAAATTCTTACGATACTGAATTTTACTTTTGGAACACCATTGGTGAAGGGTATCCAAGATTCGGCAAAGCGGTATATACCACTCTTACTTGTTTTTATCTAAAATCACGTGCCTTATATTACTAGTTTTATTTTTACATATACATATTTTAAAATTTTCCTGAGTCTAACTTCATCCTAACAGCAATTATATAATAATAATAAAACATATAAGAAAAGCTAAAGTCGGTCAAGCCTGACACCCTTCACTACTAAGGTCATATATGGGTTAACAATTTAACAAGTTTTCCTTAAGTCTAAGAGACATTTTTTTCAAAATTTCGAGATTTAAGTAGATTTATGTCATTTTCGACTAAGGGTCTAATATGGGAGCTAGGGTCAAGTGTGGATTGATTGTTACCAAATTTCGGTTCTTTACAAAATATTTATCTGTGCAAAGTTTTAGTAATAAAATGTATTTAAATATCTTTACATTTATAAACGTTTTTGTGCTTTTATGCGTACTTGAACTTCTTTTGAGAATGTGTCTTGTATGGGAGGTATGGTCAATTCCTTTAAAATTAAGTAAACTGATAAAGCTTATCATAAGCAATGTTTGTGCTGAATTTTATTTAAATACATGGGAGGTACCCAAAATATGAGCCTGTACATTGATAACCGACCAGCCAGCCGGACGGACATCGTTAATACAACTCAGGAAGTGATTCTGAGTCGATGGGTATACTAAAAGTTGGGTCTCAGACCAATATTTCTATGCATTACAAGCATCAGCACAAACCCAACATAGCCTTTCCACCTATGCTGGTGAAGGGTATAGTTAGGCTTTCATATATTAAAAAAATTTAAGTACATAACTCCCTAATCTAAATAAAAACTAAAAGACAGCAGACCAAAAATTTTGTTTCACGGTTAATTTTAAAAGAGCTATCATTAAAAAATCCTTCAAAAAGTTCATAAAATAAATTGGCTTCGATTTGGCTTTTAAATTCAAGAAATTTGAAAACACTGGGTAACATTTACAACATTACACAGTGGTGCAAATGAGTTTTTTTTTTTTTTTGTATTAACTCTGCAGTTTCTAAACTACTGGACGGATTTTGACGAAATTTAAAACATCAGTAGAAGAGAAGCTAGGTTTTTAGAACATTTTTTTGCATTATTTGGAATGACTTCTTGAATTTTTTGGCGTAAGAATCGGTTGTGGTAAGAGGTAAATTTTTTTATGATATGCACAATACAACAAGCGGTGGTCGAAAATCAGCAATTTTTCGACAAAACTTGAGTTTTTTTGCTGGAAAAAAACATTTTATAACTTAATTAAATTAACCCTTATACGCTCCTTGAGTCAATTTGACCCCATTTTGTTTTTCAAACGCAAAATTTGTCCCTTAAATAATTAGATATGAAACTAAAACTTTAATTTCCATTACAGGGACAAACATTATGTTTTTAAAAGAAAATAATACAATTAAAATTTACACATTTAATACCCTTTGGGGCAATATGATCCAACAAGCAATATTTCAAGCTTTATATTTTTTTTGTTCCTATTGAATATAATCGAGTTCACTTTCATTCAGAATCATATATTAATAATTTTTTTAGTCAAATAATCAATAAAATTGCGTTCATTGAATATTTTTCCATTAATGGGCTGTTCACATGTTACGTAACGCTATTTTCGCAAATTTTTTTGTTTTTTTTATGTTGCAAACAAAAATAAATACGTTCTCCTCTTAAGTTATCTTCATCATTCAGCCGACGTAAGAGATAATGAACAAAAAAACTAAAATAATACATAATTACATCGAAACTAAAACTTCAGTTAATGCACTTGACCAAGTTGATGCTAATTACACATGTGATCAGTTTTGCTTTAAATTTCTTTTGAACCTGCTTTCACGTTCACAAACAAACATTTTCTTCATCAGTTTTCATTTCATTTTCTTTAAATTTCATACTGTTGGGGTTAAAAAGGCAAATATTTTTCAACAAATATTATAGAAAAAATGCGGGGGAATTAGCGGGGGCTTTAAAGTTTTAATTTATTATGTTATTACCTTTTGGCTGTTCGGGATACACTGACTTGTGTTACAATATTCTTTTTACTTTTAATTTGCGGTAACTTAAAAAAAGGAAGATGTAAGCAACGGCTGAATACAAAGAGAGCGCAAGGAATTGGAAATTTCCAAGCCTCTCTTCGTACACTGTGCTTATTACAATTACTTAAAAAATAAGATTTATATTTGTTCATCCCGCCCCCCTTGCTGTAGTTAAAGTGATATTACATTTTTTTTATTCAGTCTTATAATTCAGTCTTATACTAAGATATATAATTGCAATTCAATTTGATTGTAATTCAAAAAATACTCATATCTAAATAATACATTGTTAAATTTTAGAATATATACAAAATATATACATATACAAAATAATATATATAAAGAAAAAAATGTTTAGGTACAGCAAGTGTAAATATAAGGATATATTTAAATACCAAATGTGCCAATAATTGTCCAACCAAGGACGATGTCTTGAGCCATCGGGGTACCAACAGTTTCGGGTTGAAGACTAGCCTTAATTAGTAGGGGATATATATCGGCACCCAATATGAAGTTGATATGTTCGTCAACATGAAAGTAGGAATCTGCGAGACGCAGATTTGTGTAAAACGATGTGACTCTTTCGTCGACTTTCTCTTTGGGTTGTTTTCGAGGAAGGTCATCGACAATTTTAACGTTTAGGTTAAAAATAAGTGAAGCATCAAAATGTGGTCGTAGTCGTATCTTACATCACCGGTCTGAACCAATTCTTTCTTCTGTAAGCTTATAGCGTTCGACCAGAAATGTTGCAATAGAGCTGACCTCCTCACAGGGGTTTAACAAACCTCTCACTTTTTGCCATTGATCACCCAATTCAATTTTTACCACTACAGTGGGGAGAAGGGTAACTGGGCGCGATCTGGTAGTGGTTCTAGGAGAATGGTAGTCTCTTCGGTTTTCTTGCAGCCGTTGATGACGGTGAAGAAGCGAGTGGTGTTTCCCTTTACACTGTCGACAGCGATCCGAGCTACGACATCGGCTAATGAGGTGCGAGTGTGCCAGGCAATTCTCGCAGTATCGATGACGCTTTACGACTTTAAGTTTGTCAGTCACATTCATTCGTTTAAATTTGATGCATCTTCTCAATGGGTGGTCTTGACGACAACGGCGGTAATCGTGTGATACTCGGGATCGATGTTGACGGCCGTTTCTTCTCTCCAAAGGCGAACGGCTGCGGCGGTGTTGACGGGGATTGGTATTTGCTGTAAGTAATAGAGAAATGTATTAGAGTTGTTCGGGGTTGGGGAGTAATACTAATTTAACTATTGGCCTAGTAACGATGCCATTAGCGGTTCGTACTTCGGCGACTCTTATATGATCATCAGAACCTCGAATGACTTTTTCAATGCGGCCTAGCCGCCATTGAGTTGGGGGTAAGTTATCTTGTCTTATTATGACAAGATCGCCTATAGCATAGTCTCGCTGTGGGTGTTTCCATTTAAAACGTTTGTGGAGCTCTTTGAGGTATTCCTCTTTCCAGCGAAATGATGATGTAGAACTTTTAATTTCTGCCAACGATTGACGTAGCTTAAAGAGTGGTCTGAGAGATTGGGTTCTGCTGGAGTTAATAATGGACCACCTATGAGAAAATGACCGGGGGTAAGTGCTGAAAGGTCAGCGGGATTGTCGCTATTGGGACTTAAAGGCCTAGAATTCAGACATGCTTCAATTCTAGCAAGTAAGGTAGGGAACTCTTCAAATGTGAAGCTTTGGGAGTTGGAAACACGTTTGAGATGCATCTTAAAGCTCTTAACTCCTGCCTCCCAAAGTCCACCCATATGTGGGGCGCCAGGCGGAATAAAGTGCCATTCGAGAGGGGCTACAACCTGTTGAGCAAGGAGGTTTTGACGTATATGAGAAACGAAATGTACTTTATCGGCATTCAAAATATGGGAAGCACCAACGAATGCTGTGCCATTATCTGAGTACATGGCATTGGGGGAACCTCTTCTACTAAAGAATCTGACAAAGGCGGCTAAGAAAGCTTGGATTGAAATTTCTGTTGTGGGTTCCAGATGTATGGCTTTTGTCGAGAAACAAATAAACACCAGTACATAGCCATTTGTCATTTTACAGCCGCGACCAGCGCATGTCTTCAAATCAAACGGCCCGGCGAAGTCCACACCAGTATTGGTGAAAGGTCGTGACATCGTGGTTCTCTCTGGGGGTAGCGCTGCCATTATTTGTTAGCTTTTCTGGCGTTTTTGAATAACGCAAGTCCGACATTCTGGAATAATAGATTTTATGAGAGTTTTTAGTCTGGGAACGTAATAGTACTGTCTCATTAATCGATATAATAGAGCGTTCTGACCATGGATTGAATACTTATGCAAGTATGTTAAGAAAAGGCGGGTGTAGCGTGCATGGTAGGGGAGTAGAATTGGGGATCGCTCTTCATAGTTCAGCGATGGTGAATTAATTAGACGACCATTTATTCTTATTATGCCTTTTGGATCTAGGAATGGGTTGAACGTTAGTAGGCTGCTTTTTCGGGGAATTTTGAGAGCTTGAGATAGTAGGTCATATTCATGTTTGAAGTATAACTTTTGGCTGGCAATAATCATTCTAGATTTTGCATTCTCAAGCTCTAATCGGGTTAATTCTTCGGAAGTTTGCAGAAGGTGTTGAAGATTTTTGTTACAACGATAATAAAACCTAAAAATTCGACAAATGACACGCATTGCTCGTGGAAATTCCGAAAAGTTCTTCAGTATGTCAGTGTTGTGTAGCTGATTAACATGAACCTGAATCGGTTTGGCTTCTTCTTCTGTTGAAAAGGTACCACTATTCATCGGCCATTGGCTATGGGGAAGTCTAAGCCATGCGGGTCCATGCCACCACAATTCGCTTGATCTGAGTTGGGATAGTGTAAGTCCACGGGTTGCTAAGTCGGCGGGGTTGCTTTTGGAGTCAACATGAGACCAAAATTGACTTCCAACCTTTTCAATAATGGAGGAAACTCAGTTTTCCACAAAGGTTTTCCATCTATTCGGTGTTTTTTGTAGCCATGCAAGTACTATTGTGGAATCTGTCCATAAAAATAATTTCAGATCCTTAAGATTCAAAGTTTTGTTGTTCGATTCCTTTTATTTAAATGAAACTCAAAAGAATTTTCTTATTTTGTTTTTAATTATCCTGATTTTATTTTATTTATTTAAATACAAATTTAATTATATATTTATTATCATATTTATTTATCATATTTTAATTAAATATTAATGTTTTAAATTAATTTAAACTTCGCTAGGATATTTTTATCCTTTTAATAATTATAAATAATTTTTACAATGGTTTTACAATGGTTTTACAATTTTACAATTACAATTAAATATTTTTTTTATAAGTTAAAGTTCACAAGGATATTTTTATAATTTAAAAATGTCCTGACACAAATTTTCACTTTATGTCCTTTCTATATCCTTTTTAATATTTTTATTTTCAAATGTTCGGACAAGGATTTGATTTTAAATATTCGGTTTAAATTTGATGTTCTTATGTTCGCAATTTTTCTGAAACTGACTCGAAACCTTCAAAATCATAATATATTTAATCAAGACTTCTAACAGAATCAAAAACTTTTACTTGGTAACAACCATAAAAACCTGTAATATTGGGCATGCAGAATTGTGAATTCTTGTCTTTTATACAGCTTATGGGTATAGAAGAAAGAAACATGATTGTGCATGCTTAGTAACAAACACTTGTAGTAACGCCAAATCAAAAATCTGGGCATTAAGAATTTGGATACTTGTTCTACATACAAATCGAGTGTATGTAGAAAAGTATGAAAGATTGTTAATGCTGGAGAGTTATTTATGGTGGGTGCTTGACAACAGAGTGCTACTTGACAACAAAGTGCTACTCGAAAACAAAAGAAATGATAGACAACAACTATGTATCGACACATCGTGAGATACAGAGATCAATTATATCAGGAATTCATAAATATTTGTTTGTTATAAATATATTATTTTTACATGTTAAATAAGATATATATTTGCTATAGTTGGGGTATTCATTCTATGTTACAATTTGGTTATAAACATATGTTGTATATTCTTGTGTAAATATAGTCATATATGTAACTCCCCCATCGTTTGATTGACGCTCCGAGGAAACATACATACTTTTGATATAAATATTATTTTCTAGAGTTTATTTTGATAGAAAATTTATACAAACAAAAAAAATTCATTTTCTTATTATTTTCATTATTATCCTAAAATTGATATTTAATATTTCAAATAACAAACTTATTATTATTTAATATGATCGACAATAAATACATCTTTACATATATGTTTTTCGTAAAATGTATTTGTTTTGTTTTAAGAATACAATTGTAATTTTTTATATTTCTAAATATGTATAATTTTTGAAAAAACGAATTGAATATTTTAAATATATAAAAATTATTGATTATAAACATTCCAAAATTTCTCACTAGCACTTTTTCTTTCTTTTTATAAGAGACTTATAGTATTTATGACCTGTTTGCGTTATTACGTGGTCATTATCAAATCTAGTTACGTTAATTTTTCGAAATTTTGCATGATTTTTCCCACCTCTTTCACACCTTAGATAAACAGGACCAGTTTGAATTTCACATTCCTCGCGGCTTTTGTTTAGATTTGATATTGATTTTTGTTTTAATTTGAGTATTCTTTCTTTGATTTTCGGATAGTCCTCGGTTCTTATGATACCATTTTGAAAGTCGATAGGTTTGCACCCTATAGTAGAGTGTACTGTATTATTATAAAATGTAATAACCTTATACATTTTCTCCTCAACTGTGTCACTATCTCTTTCAGGATCATGTCTGAGTAGACGAATATGTTCGTTAATAGTATTATGGAGGCGTTCCACGTCAGAATTAGATGTATGATTGTTGTTTGAGGTGTAATGTATTTCAATTTGTCTTTGCCTTAGAAATTCTATTAATGGTAATGCCTTAAATCCTAACTCATTGTCAGTTATGATT
The DNA here is from genome assembly GCA_933228675.1 of Stomorhina lunata. Taxonomy (NCBI): domain Eukaryota; kingdom Metazoa; phylum Arthropoda; class Insecta; order Diptera; family Rhiniidae; genus Stomorhina; species Stomorhina lunata. Next base: position 45,094 of record CAKOFX010000013.1, read on the forward strand.
TTATCAATATGACCTACGATACTAATGTATTGAACAAGAGCCCTTTTAAATTCTACCCAAGACCTGTTCTGAATTCTAATCGCTTGAGCAAATTTAGAAAATTTGTCTATTATTGTTAAAAATAATGTCTTTTCTAAACTATAAAATACGTCGATGTGTACTATTTGCTTTGGCCTATCTGGAGTTTCTGTTATTTTAAAATTTAATTTAATTGGATTGCGGTCGTATTTTTCAATGTTGCAAATATTACAATTATTAATATATTGCTGAATGCGTAATTTTAGATTTGGGTGGTATATTTTCGTCCTGAGTTGCTCAAAATTTTCATTTATCCCACGATGGTTATTTTTCTGATGTTCATTTTTAATATAGTCGTAAAGTTCATTTTCATCTACAATATCTTCAATACAATTGCTGCACTTTGCTATTTTTAACAGTGAATTTTCTGAAAAATATTTTTCTACAGTATCTCTAAAAAGTTCAAAAATATCAGTATCCTGAATAAAAATCGCATTAACTCTTGTTGGACGAAAATAATTTTTTATAATACTAATCATGTCGGTTTCATCAAAATTTCTTATTTTATTTTCCTATTATTTTTAAAAATTTCTTTATTCACTATCTTTAAAGTTGGAGAATTTGACCTTTCGATGACTATTTGGTTCCTGTACACGTTAAGTGGAGCATCGCTTATTGATATTATGTTTGAGCATGGTGGTTAAAATTAAATTTATCTGGGGTCCAATTCGAGACAATGCGTCAGCATTCCCATTATTTATACCGCGCTTGTATACTATTTCGTAATCGTACTCCTCTAATTTCAGTCTCCACCTTATTAATTTTGAATTCGGCTCTTTAATTGAACAGAGCCACTGTAAGGGTTGATGATCTGTTTGTATAATGAACTTTCTTCCAAACAGATATGGGCGAAAATATGTTACGGCCCATACCACAGCTAGCAACTCCTTTTCTACTGTGCTGTAATTGGTTTCGTGTTGATTGAGCGTTCTACTCGCATAACAAATTGGATGGTTGTCCTGCGATAGTACAGCACCCAATGCAAAATTACTAGCATCAGTGTTTAGGACAAACTGTTTATTGAAATTGGGATAAGCAAGAATTGGGTCATTGGTCAGAAGCATCTTAAGAGTTCTAAAACTTTCTATGTAAGCCGGATCATTTATATCAACCTTACTATCTTTTTTCAAATACCTTGTCATTGGTCTGGCGATTTTTGAATAATCTTTCATAAATTTGCGATAGTACCCACTTAGCCCCAGGAATTGCTTTATTTGCTTTTGTGTTTTCGGTAATGGATAGTTTACTACACATTCCACTTTTTTCGGATTCGGTTTTATACCGCTTTGTGTCACCACGTGACCTAAAAATTCTGTCTCTCTTTTAAAAAATTCACATTTATCGATTTGGATTTTTAAGTTTGCTGTTTTCAATCTTTCAAATACAAGCCGTAATGCATTCATGTGTTCCTGAATGGAGGTAGAATAAATGATTATGTCGTCTAGATATACCAAACAATTTTTATTCACTACATCTCCAAGAATGTCATTCATTAGCCGTTGGAATGTGGCTGGTGCCGTCTTCAGTCCGAAGGGCATTCTAACAAATTCGTAATGACCTCCTTCTACTGAAAATGCCGTCTTGTGGATATCGCGTTCGTCGATTTCAACCTGGTGAAATCCTTTAGCCAAATCCAATGTGGTAAAATACATACACCTACCTAACTTGTCTAAAATTTCTTCAATGTTTGGGATAGGGAATCGATCGTCTACTGTCTTTTCATTGAGCTTCCTATAGTCAACAACTAATCGCCACTTTTTTAACCCACTAGCATCATCTTTTTTGGGAACTATCCATATAGGAGCTGAGTACGCTGATTTGGAAGGCCTTATGATTCCACTATCTAGCATTTCTCTAATTTGTCTTTTAACTTCATCTTTGTGTATGTAGGGGTACCTATAGTTCCTTGAAAATACTGGGATTTCATCTTTAGTAATTATCCTATGCTTGATGGCGTTTGTAAAGGTCAAATTAGAATTTGTTTCATAAAACAATTCACTAAAGTCATTTAAAATAGATTTAAGATTTAATTTTTCCTCTGAGTTTAAATGATCCATTCTAATTTTTTCAAAAAGAGAGGTTTCAATATTATTTTCGTAAAGTGGATTATCGTCAACTAAATGATAATTATCGGGAGTGACTGGCCACGAATTATTTTCATTAAGGTGTATAACGTTTGGACATTTAGCAACAGTATCTATTTCAATTTTAAAATTTTGAGCATCATAAATACCTTCATTAACGATAGTTTCGCCTATATCATTGTGCTGTTTTAGGACATGAATTAGTCCACATTCAACGCTGGTAATTAACTTAACTTTTTGAAATTTCGGATACAAAAGTGGAACAATTTTGTTATTTATTTTTAATTGGTTATTATTATAATCGATCACGGCTCTATACGTACGTAGGATGTCATTGCCTATAATTCCATCATAGTCTTCATGAAATTTGCATTCTATTAGTAAAATTTTTTCGTCTATATCACCCAGTTCAGAAAACATAGGAACTTTGTAAATTGTGTTAGAAACTATTTCATTTTGCAATGTTTTTAATGTTATCATGGCAGAATCAATTTTCCACTTAGGATTGCATAAGCCTGGATTTACAATAGAATTTGTTGCTCCAGTATCTACTATAAATTTGAGTTTATTTTTTAATATTATATATGGTAATTCTCTGGAGAGGCCGGAAAAGGAAAATTTTGTGGTACGTTATTTTGAGCCAGATGGTGAGAGCTATTAATTAGATTTGAATTGTGTCTCTGATTTGATTGGTATGGATATATTTTGGAAGAACGAGTTTGAGTCATATTATCGGTAAATTCAGATGAAGAAGCGTTAAAATAAGAATTTTGGTTAGAAGAGTTCGGAATATAGTTTGTGGCATTAGGATATGATACATTCTGAGATATAGCCATTTCTTGGAAATTATTTGGGGTATTGAAATTTCGAATTACATTAATATCCATTGGTTCTGGAATAGGTGGTCCATAAAAAGAATTACTATTCTGAAATATAGCCATATCTTGGAAATTATTTGGTGTATTCAAGTTTCGAATAACATTAATATCCATTGGTTCTGGAATAGGTTGTCTACAAACAGAATTACGATTCTGATTTTGAAAATTTCGGCTATAGTTTTGATTGCTAACATTACGGGGATTGTTGCTAAAGCTATTGTTTTGATTAAAATTTAAATTACTTCGGTTATCGTTGTTGTTGTTACTATTCTGTTGATAGCCATTGTTATAATAGGATCTTTTAAAGTGGTTGTTATTCAAATTATTTTCATACCCGGTTCCATTCCTATTGAAACTTACACTCGGACGTGATTGAATATTTCCATTATTTGAGACGCCCTTAAAATTTCTGTTATTGTTATTGCTAGTCCTATTACCAAAGTTACCGTTTTTCTCGATGTTTCCATAATTAGCGTATCCTGACGTGAAAAGAATATTCACAGCTTCCTCAAGTGTTTCCGGATTCCTACATGCTAATATGGTTTTCATCGGTTCGGGTATTTTTTCTCTAAAGATATTCAGAGCAGTCCTCATATTATTCCTAGCAATTTGTTCACTGTTGACGTTTAATCCTAAGTCCGTCACTGTTTTGTTATTCAAACTTCTCAGCTTGTCCTTTATTTCATTGTAGAAGTCTATCACGTTTGTTTTAAAAACTACAGACCGAAGATTATCGTAGAGTTGTTCTACGCTCTGATTTTCACCAAAGTAATTAATTAAAATGGACTTAATTTCCGGCCAATTTTGAGCATGAAAATTAATTTCAATTGCTTCCTTAGCTTTACCGTCAAACCTACTTTTGATCAAATCAACAAAAAGCATTTGTGAAGGTTCATCATATTGTGTAAAAAGGGGATTTATTCTATCAACTAGAGATATGAATGTATAAAGGTCTTTCTTGTTTCCTGAAAAAATAGGCAATTTCTCTAAAAACCTAATGGGATCCAGAGTAGCTGGAATGAAAGGAACATTTCCATGTGCCATTTTTAATTTATAATACGTATGTATTTATTTGAGCAAAATATAAATCTTTAATAACCGAGTTCAAAATCGTAAATACGTAAGTTATGTAAAAAGAAAGAAATTTTGCCGTAATATCGAAATACAGCAAGAAAAATTTTATATAATATTTAAATAATGTAATGTTTGAAAGATAATACTTAGTAAAAATGTAAAAATGTCTTCAATGGATGTCCTCGTTTACTGGGTATAGTAATATTGCCTCTGAACTTAGTCGTCCTTCGGAAATTTAAGCTTTTTGTTTAAATAATTTATTTTTCTTTTAGCTTTATTTGTATCTATGTCCTTTAAATGGAGTTATATAGGAAACGTTCATGTATGTAGTTTTTTTTTTTAATTTATTATAAATTTTTAATTTGTTTTTTAGAAAAAAAAATTTCACTTTTTTTTTTTATTTGATTATAAAAATATTTCTAATCGTTATAATATTATTAATCGTTAAATTTTAATTATATATGTCTTTTAAATGTTTTATTTGGATATACGTTAGGAACAATAAAAGTTTAATTTTTTCACCATTGCCTTTTAAGTTCAATTCAAATTTTATTAACTGTTCATAAAAACAAATACTTTTTTTTCACATAAATGTTTATAAGGAACTATCCACTTTATATTTATTCAAAATTTGAGCGTTGTCGCTTCAAACAAATGTTCACAAAGGAATGCCCAGTTTGACATTGAAATGTCTATTATCCTTTAAATTTTACTATGTATATTAATTAGTCAAACAGTCTTAAGGATAATTGGGCATCCTACCGACTGCGCCAGTTTTGTTGTTCGATTCCTTTTATTTAAATGAAACTCAAAAGAATTTTCTTATTTTGTTTTTAATTATCCTGATTTTATTTTATTTATTTAAATACAAATTTAATTATATATTTATTATCATATTTATTTATCATATTTTAATTAAATATTAATGTTTTAAATTAATTTAAACTTCGCTAGGATATTTTTATCCTTTTAATAATTATAAATAATTTTTACAATGGTTTTACAATGGTTTTACAATTTTACAATTACAATTAAATATTTTTTTTATAAGTTAAAGTTCACAAGGATATTTTTATAATTTAAAAATGTCCTGACACAAATTTTCACTTTATGTCCTTTCTATATCCTTTTTAATATTTTTATTTTCAAATGTTCGGACAAGGATTTGATTTTAAATATTCGGTTTAAATTTGATGTTCTTATGTTCGCAATTTTTCTGAAACTGACTCGAAACCTTCAAAATCATAATATATTTAATCAAGACTTCTAACAGAATCAAAAGCTTTTACTTGGTAACAACCATAAAAACCTGTAATATTGGGCATGCAGAATTGTGAATTCTTGTCTTTTATACAGCTTATGGGTATAGAAGAAAGAAACATGATTGTGCATGCTTAGTAACAAACACTTGTAGTAACGCCAAATCAAAAATCTGGGCATTAAGAATTTGGATACTTGTTCTACATACAAATCGAGTGTATGTAGAAAAGTATGAAAGATTGTTAATGCTGGAGAGTTATTTATGGTGGGTGCTTGACAACAGAGTGCTACTTGACAACAAAGTGCTACTCGAAAACAAAAGAAATGATAGACAACAACTATGTATCGACACATCGTGAGATACAGAGATCAATTATATCAGGAATTCATAAATATTTGTTTGTTATAAATATATTATTTTTACATGTTAAATAAGATATATATTTGCTATAGTTGGGGTATTCATTCTATGTTACAATTTGGTTATAAACATATGTTGTATATTCTTGTGTAAATATAGTCATATATGTAACTCCCCCATCGTTTGATTGACGCTCCGAGGAAACATACATACTTTTGATATAAATATTATTTTCTAGAGTTTATTTTGATAGAAAATTTATACAAACAAAAAAAATTCATTTTCTTATTATTTTCATTATTATCCTAAAATTGATATTTAATATTTCAAATAACAAACTTATTATTATTTAATATGATCGACAATAAATACATCTTTACATATATGTTTTTTGTAAAATGTATTTGTTTTGTTTTAAGAATACAATTGTAATTTTTTATATTTCTAAATATGTATAATTTTTGAAAAAACGAATTGAATATTTTAAATATATAAAAATTATTGATTATAAACATTCCAAAATTTCTCACTAGCACTTTTTCTTTCTTTTTATAAGAGACTTATAGTATTTATGACCTGTTTGCGTTATTACGTGGTCATTATCAAATCTAGTTACGTTAATTTTTCGAAATTTTGCATGATTTTTCCCACCTCTTTCACACCTTAGATAAACAGGACCAGTTTGAATTTCACATTCCTCGCGGCTTTTGTTTAGATTTGATATTGATTTTTGTTTTAATTTGAGTATTCTTTCTTTGATTTTCGGATAGTCCTCGGTTCTTATGATACCATTTTGAAAGTCGATAGGTTTGCACCCTATAGTAGAGTGTACTGTATTATTATAAAATGTAATAACCTTATACATTTTCTCCTCAACTGTGTCACTATCTCTTTCAGGATCATGTCTGAGTAGACGAATATGTTCGTTAATAGTATTATGGAGGCGTTCCACGTCAGAATTAGATGTATGATTGTTGTTTGAGGTGTAATGTATTTCAATTTGTCTTTGCCTTAGAAATTCTATTAATGGTAATGCCTTAAATCCTAACTCATTGTCAGTTATGATTTTATCAATATGACCTACGATACTAATGTATTGAACAAGAGCCCTTTTAAATTCTACCCAAGACCTGTTCTGAATTCTAATCGCTTGAGCAAATTTAGAAAATTTGTCTATTATTGTTAAAAATAATGTCTTTTCTAAACTATAAAATACGTCGATGTGTACTATTTGCTTTGGCCTATCTGGAGTTTCTGTTATTTTAAAATTTAATTTAATTGGATTGCGGTCGTATTTTTCAATGTTGCAAATATTACAATTATTAATATATTGCTGAATGCGTAATTTTAGATTTGGGTGGTATATTTTCGTCCTGAGTTGCTCAAAATTTTCATTTATCCCACGATGGTTATTTTTCTGATGTTCATTTTTAATATAGTCGTAAAGTTCATTTTCATCTACAATATCTTCAATACAATTGCTGCACTTTGCTATTTTTAACAGTGAATTTTCTGAAAAATATTTTTCTACAGTATCTCTAAAAAGTTCAAAAATATCAGTATCCTGAATAAAAATCGCATTAACTCTTGTTGGACGAAAATAATTTTTTATAATACTAATCATGTCGGTTTCATCAAAATTTCTTATTTTATTTTCCTATTATTTTTAAAAATTTCTTTATTCACTATCTTTAAAGTTGGAGAATTTGACCTTTCGATGACTATTTGGTTCCTGTACACGTTAAGTGGAGCATCGCTTATTGATATTATGTTTGAGCATGGTGGTTGAATTAAATTTATCTGGGGTCCAATTCGAGACAATGCGTCAGCATTCCCATTATTTATACCGCGCTTGTATACTATTTCGTAATCGTACTCCTCTAATTTCAGTCTCCACCTTATTAATTTTGAATTCGGCTCTTTAATTGAACAGAGCCACTGTAAGGGTTGATGATCTGTTTGTATAATGAACTTTCTTCCAAACAGATATGGGCGAAAATATGTTACGGCCCATACCACAGCTAGCAACTCCTTTTCTACTGTGCTGTAATTGGTTTCGTGTTGATTGAGCGTTCTACTCGCATAACAAATTGGATGGTTGTCCTGCGATAGTACAGCACCCAATGCAAAATTACTAGCATCAGTGTTTAGGACAAACTGTTTATTGAAATTGGGATAAGCAAGAATTGGGTCATTGGTCAGAAGCATCTTAAGAGTTCTAAAACTTTCTATGTAAGCCGGATCATTTATATCAACCTTACTATCTTTTTTCAAATACCTTGTCATTGGTCTGGCGATTTTTGAATAATCTTTCATAAATTTGCGATAGTACCCACTTAGCCCCAGGAATTGCTTTATTTGCTTTTGTGTTTTCGGTAATGGATAGTTTACTACACATTCCACTTTTTTCGGATTCGGTTTTATACCGCTTTGTGTCACCACGTGACCTAAAAATTCTGTCTCTCTTTTAAAAAATTCACATTTATCGATTTGGATTTTTAAGTTTGCTGTTTTCAATCTTTCAAATACAAGCCGTAATGCATTCATGTGTTCCTGAATGGAGGTAGAATAAATGATTATGTCGTCTAGATATACCAAACAATTTTTATTCACTACATCTCCAAGAATGTCATTCATTAGCCGTTGGAATGTGGCTGGTGCCGTCTTCAGTCCGAAGGGCATTCTAACAAATTCGTAATGACCTCCTTCTACTGAAAATGCCGTCTTGTGGATATCGCGTTCGTCGATTTCAACCTGGTGAAATCCTTTAGCCAAATCCAATGTGGTAAAATACATACACCTACCTAACTTGTCTAAAATTTCTTCAATGTTTGGGATAGGGAATCGATCGTCTACTGTCTTTTCATTGAGCTTCCTATAGTCAACAACTAATCGCCACTTTTTTAACCCACTAGCATCATCTTTTTTGGGAACTATCCATATAGGAGCTGAGTACGCTGATTTGGAAGGCCTTATGATTCCACTATCTAGCATTTCTCTAATTTGTCTTTTAACTTCATCTTTGTGTATGTAGGGGTACCTATAGTTCCTTGAAAATACTGGGATTTCATCTTTAGTAATTATCCTATGCTTGATGGCGTTTGTAAAGGTCAAATTAGAATTTGTTTCATAAAACAATTCACTAAAGTCATTTAAAATAGATTTAAGATTTAATTTTTCCTCTGAGTTTAAATGATCCATTCTAATTTTTTCAAAAAGAGAGGTTTCAATATTATTTTCGTAAAGTGGATTATCGTCAACTAAATGATAATTATCGGGAGTGACTGGCCACGAATTATTTTCATTAAGGTGTATAACGTTTGGACATTTAGCAACAGTATCTATTTCAATTTTAAAATTTTGAGCATCATAAATACCTTCATTAACGATAGTTTCGCCTATATCATTGTGCTGTTTTAGGACATGAATTAGTCCACATTCAACGCTGGTAATTAACTTAACTTTTTGAAATTTCGGATACAAAAGTGGAACAATTTTGTTATTTATTTTTAATTGGTTATTATTATAATCGATCACGGCTCTATACGTACGTAGGATGTCATTGCCTATAATTCCATCATAGTCTTCATGAAATTTGCATTCTATTAGTAAAATTTTTTCGTCTATATCACCCAGTTCAGAAAACATAGGAACTTTGTAAATTGTGTTAGAAACTATTTCATTTTGCAATGTTTTTAATGTTATCATGGCAGAATCAATTTTCCACTTAGGATTGCATAAGCCTGGATTTACAATAGAATTTGTTGCTCCAGTATCTACTATAAATTTGAGTTTATTTTTTAATATTATATATGGTAATTCTCTGGAGAGGCCGGAAAAGGAAAATTTTGTGGTACGTTATTTTGAGCCAGATGGTGAGAGCTATTAATTAGATTTGAATTGTGTCTCTGATTTGATTGGTATGGATATATTTTGGAAGAACGAGTTTGAGTCATATTATCGGTAAATTCAGATGAAGAAGCGTTAAAATAAGAATTTTGGTTAGAAGAGTTCGGAATATAGTTTGTGGCATTAGGATATGATACATTCTGAGATATAGCCATTTCTTGGAAATTATTTGGGGTATTGAAATTTCGAATTACATTAATATCCATTGGTTCTGGAATAGGTGGTCCATAAAAAGAATTACTATTCTGAAATATAGCCATATCTTGGAAATTATTTGGTGTATTCAAGTTTCGAATAACATTAATATCCATTGGTTCTGGAATAGGTTGTCTACAAACAGAATTACGATTCTGATTTTGAAAATTTCGGCTATAGTTTTGATTGCTAACATTACGGGGATTGTTGCTAAAGCTATTGTTTTGATTAAAATTTAAATTACTTCGGTTATCGTTGTTGTTGTTACTATTCTGTTGATAGCCATTGTTATAATAGGATCTTTTAAAGTGGTTGTTATTCAAATTATTTTCATACCCGGTTCCATTCCTATTGAAACTTACACTCGGACGTGATTGAATATTTCCATTATTTGAGACGCCCTTAAAATTTCTGTTATTGTTATTGCTAGTCCTATTACCAAAGTTACCGTTTTTCTCGATGTTTCCATAATTAGCGTATCCTGACGTGAAAAGAATATTCACAGCTTCCTCAAGTGTTTCCGGATTCCTACATGCTAATATGGTTTTCATCGGTTCGGGTATTTTTTCTCTAAAGATATTCAGAGCAGTCCTCATATTATTCCTAGCAATTTGTTCACTGTTGACGTTTAATCCTAAGTCCGTCACTGTTTTGTTATTCAAACTTCTCAGCTTGTCCTTTATTTCATTGTAGAAGTCTATCACGTTTGTTTTAAAAACTACAGACCGAAGATTATCGTAGAGTTGTTCTACGCTCTGATTTTCACCAAAGTAATTAATTAAAATGGACTTAATTTCCGGCCAATTTTGAGCATGAAAATTAATTTCAATTGCTTCCTTAGCTTTACCGTCAAACCTACTTTTGATCAAATCAACAAAAAGCATTTGTGAAGGTTCATCATATTGTGTAAAAAGGGGATTTATTCTATCAACTAGAGATATGAATGTATAAAGGTCTTTCTTGTTTCCTGAAAAAATAGGCAATTTCTCTAAAAACCTAATGGGATCCAGAGTAGCTGGAATGAAAGGAACATTTCCATGTGCCATTTTTAATTTATAATACGTATGTATTTATTTGAGCAAAATATAAATCTTTAATAACCGAGTTCAAAATCGTAAATACGTAAGTTATGTAAAAAGAAAGAAATTTTGCCGTAATATCGAAATACAGCAAGAAAAATTTTATATAATATTTAAATAATGTAATGTTTGAAAGATAATACTTAGTAAAAATGTAAAAATGTCTTCAATGGATGTCCTCGTTTACTGGGTATAGTAATATTGCCTCTGAACTTAGTCGTCCTTCGGAAATTTAAGCTTTTTGTTTAAATAATTTATTTTTCTTTTAGCTTTATTTGTATCTATGTCCTTTAAATGGAGTTATATAGGAAACGTTCATGTATGTAGTTTTTTTTTTTAATTTATTATAAATTTTTAATTTGTTTTTTAGAAAAAAAAATTTCACTTTTTTTTTTATTTGATTATAAAAATATTTCTAATCGTTATAATATTATTAATCGTTAAATTTTAATTATATATGTCTTTTAAATGTTTTATTTGGATATACGTTAGGAACAATAAAAGTTTAATTTTTTCACCATTGCCTTTTAAGTTCAATTCAAATTTTATTAACTGTTCATAAAAACAAATACTTTTTTTTCACATAAATGTTTATAAGGAACTATCCACTTTATATTTATTCAAAATTTGAGCGTTGTCGCTTCAAACAAATGTTCACAAAGGAATGCCCAGTTTGACATTGAAATGTCTATTATCCTTTAAATTTTACTATGTATATTAATTAGTCAAACAGTCTTAAGGATAATTGGGCATCCTACCGACTGCGCCAGTTTTGTTGTTCGATTCCTTTTATTTAAATGAAACTCAAAAGAATTTTCTTATTTTGTTTTTAATTATCCTGATTTTATTTTATTTATTTAAATACAAATTTAATTATATATTTATTATCATATTTATTTATCATATTTTAATTAAATATTAATGTTTTAAATTAATTTAAACTTCGCTAGGATATTTTTATCCTTTTAATAATTATAAATAATTTTTACAATGGTTTTACAATGGTTTTACAATTTTACAATTACAATTAAATATTTTTTTTATAAGTTAAAGTTCACAAGGATATTTTTATAATTTAAAAATGTCCTGACACAAATTTTCACTTTATGTCCTTTCTATATCCTTTTTAATATTTTTATTTTCAAATGTTCGGACAAGGATTTGATTTTAAATATTCGGTTTAAATTTGATGTTCTTATGTTCGCAATTTTTCTGAAACTGACTCGAAACCTTCAAAATCATAATATATTTAATCAAGACTTCTAACAGAATCAAAAGCTTTTACTTGGTAACAACCATAAAAACCTGTAATATTGGGCATGCAGAATTGTGAATTCTTGTCTTTTATACAGCTTATGGGTATAGAAGAAAGAAACATGATTGTGCATGCTTAGTAACAAACACTTGTAGTAACGCCAAATCAAAAATCTGGGCATTAAGAATTTGGATACTTGTTCTACATACAAATCGAGTGTATGTAGAAAAGTATGAAAGATTGTTAATGCTGGAGAGTTATTTATGGTGGGTGCTTGACAACAGAGTGCTACTTGACAACAAAGTGCTACTCGAAAACAAAAGAAATGATAGACAACAACTATGTATCGACACATCGTGAGATACAGAGATCAATTATATCAGGAATTCATAAATATTTGTTTGTTATAAATATATTATTTTTACATGTTAAATAAGATATATATTTGCTATAGTTGGGGTATTCATTCTATGTTACAATTTGGTTATAAACATATGTTGTATATTCTTGTGTAAATATAGTCATATATGTAACTATTCAACTCAGATTGAATAGAGTAGTCAACATGAGACCAAGATTGACTTCCAACCTTTTCAATAATGGAGGAAACTCTGTTTTCCACAAAGGTTTTCCATCTTTTCGGTGTTTTTTGTAGCCATGCAAGTACTATTGTGGAATCTGTCCATAAAAATAATTTCAGATCCTTAAGATTCAACTCAGATTGAATAGAGTAGATCATTTTTGCCATTAACTCGGCTCCACAAAGCTCTTTCCGGGGAAGTGAAACAAATTTTACGGGGGCAACTTTAGTTTTCGCTACAAGTAAATGAGAAGACACAAAACCTTGATTTTCTGCACGGATATATAGGGTAGCGGCATATGCCTTCTCCGAAGCGTCGCAGAATCCATGTAGCTCGATAGCGTAGGATGGATCGAAGTCCACGTACCGAGGAATTTTAATATCTTCTATATTCGGGTAGTCATCAAGGAATTCTCTCCACTGTTGTAAGGTAGTGTCTTTGAGGTTTTCGTCCCAGCCCGTTTCGTCTCGCCAAATCTGTTGCATGATAATTTTGGCGACGATTATTTTAGGAGCTAGCCAACCGGCGGGGTCAAAAAGTTTAGCTATTTCTGACAAAACTGATCTCTTTGTCACTGAGTTTCGATCGGGATAGTTCTTAAGTTGGAAATAAAAATTGTCGTTTCCAGCGTTCCAACGCAAGCCTAAAGTTTTAGTAGTGCTAGAGTCTGACAGTTTTAGAAACACTGTACCTAAAAGATGATCGGGGTTCAAATCCTTCAAAAGGTATTCATGGTTTGCTGTCCATTTACGAAGTGCAAACCCTGCTGACTGTAGCACATCAATCAGCTCGTTTCTGGCTTCGAGGGCAGATGACAAGGTATGAGCACCAGCGAGTACGTCATCTACATACATATAGTTCCGCAAGATGTTAGAAACCGTAGGATTTGTTTGCTCGCAGATTTTCGCTAACTCTAGCAGTGTACGTATCGCCAAATAAGGGGCACAGTTTACACCAAATGTAACTGTGTTCAGTTCGAAGTCTTGTGGATCTTCTTCGGGGGATTTACGGAAAATAATTCTCTGGAACGGGCTATGAGATGGGTTAACGAGAATCTGGCGTTACATCTTCTCTATATCCGAATTAAAGACATATCTGAATAGTCTCCATCGCAAGATAAGGATAATTAAATCTGCTTGTAACGTTGGACCAGGGTAGAGTAAATCGTTAAGGCTTTTGCCATTGGAAGATGGGCTTGAAGCGTTAAACACTACACGAAGCTTTGTTGTCGTACTCTCGGGTTTAATGACCGCATGATGGGGGAGATAATATGTGGGACTGTGAGTGTTAGAAGTAACGCTGGTCATTTGATTGAGAGTCGAATATTCAGTGATGACTCTGTCATATTCTGTCTTTAGTTGGGGGGTTTTCAAGAGTCGGCATTCGTTTCTCAGAAATTGGGAAAGTGCTATGTAACGCGAAGATCCGATATTCATATCTTCTGGATACTCCCGCCGAAAAGGAAGCGGGTACGTGGTAGATTTATACACATTCTCGCAGTGTAGGTCTTCGTCAGAGAGTCGTGGTTTCCTTGGTGTCTCTTCAAGCTCCCAGAATCTTTGCAGTTGATCGTCGAGAGCGATGGCATTATAGAATGACGAAACAGATTGGAGATGACTCCTAGTTACAAGTTTCCCAGCAATAATCCATCCGAAGACGGTGTGTTGAGCGACTAAGGAGCGATCATTATCCCATCGAAGACCATTTTTAGGATTTTCGGGTAAATATCTCCGCCAAGTAGAAGTTCAACCTCTGAACGCTCACTATTTCTTAAGGCTGATATCGGGTAGTAGGGGAGTTGACCAGTGAGCCTTTTGACGACCAAAGCATCGGTACAGGTTTAAAAAGAATCATCAATAGGCGATCCAATACGGATGTAGCATAGGTGTGTAGAGGTCGCTGTTATTGCATCATTCAAGCCGTGTATCTGCGTTTGTGATGATCGACTTCTCAAGGCAAGTTTGGTTTGTAGACGTTTTGAAATGAACGTAGCTTCAGACGCAGAATCTATCAGCGCACGTACGGTGTATTTTAAGTCATTGCTATAGACATCGACGAGTGCAGTACCTAGTAAAACTGTTGAATTCGAAGCGGACTGTAGTTGCGTGGAATAACTTTGGCGCGAATGGGCTGCAGCTTCAGCTGAAGTAGACGGATTCATATTCAATGGGGGGTTAGAAACTGGAGAAGTACTCGAGTTGGTATTGGGGTTTATAGCTGCAGTCTTATTCGCTTGGGGGTTAGTGTTCGATACGGCAGTTGTGCGATGAAGCAACGAATGATGCTTTTATTTGCATATATGACAAACATATTGGCTCCTACATTTCTTGAACTCATGGGACATTCCAAGACAATTAGTGCACCGTTTGTGCTGTTTGACTATAGCGAAACGTTCTTCAATAGACTTTCCAAGAAATGAGGGACAAAGACGAAGGGGGTGTACATTGGGACAAATAGAACATTTTCCAGGTTTCTCCAATGAAACATTATTATAATATGTATTCACTTTTCTTTTGTCAGAAAAGTTTTGGGGTTTAGATTTGGGGAATTTATTGTAGTTTGAGCTATTAGTGTTGGCAAATGTGGTACGAATATCAGCAACTGATTCCAGAGTTTGGAATCTTGAAGTCAGGAAAGCATCCATTTGTTTCCAAGTAGGTAGCTCGGTATTGTGTGGGAGTGACTGTTCCCATAAACTCAACGTAATTTCCGGGAGACAAGTGGAGCAAATGCAGACAAATATTATGTCCCAATTAGCTGTGTTGATCTTCAATAGAGATAGATTGGTCACACAATCGTTTATTGTCCTTTGAATCTTCCTGATGTTACTTCCTGTCTCTTTATAAATGGGAGTTATGTTGAACAATGTTTTCAATTGGGCGTTGAAAACATGCCATGCCATTTCAAAACCGTCATTGGTAATTGGACAAGTCTTAAGCAACTCGCGAGCCTCTCCTTGTGTCTTCTTAATGAGGTGGCACATCTTCTCAACTGGCGATAATCGTTTGCTATTTCGATACAGGGCAGTAAACATATCGCGGAACGTTGGCCATGATTGGTAATCGCCATGGAATACCTCGGTGTCACAAGGGGGTAACGATATGTGGGGGGTGGTATCAACAGAAGAAATAATTGGTGGGTTTTGGATAGTATTAGTACCCGCTCGCTGACAAAGGTCATCTAAAAGTTCATTAGACCTGGATAAAACTCTAACATGGGCCTCAAAAATGGAGTAGAAACGGGATTTAAGAGTTTCAAGTTCAACTTCTTCTTCCAAATCATTGAACTTGTTCAATACTTCGTCATAACACGACCTAAAGGCATTCCAAAGGCGCACAATCTCATCCTTCTGGATCTCCAGTGTATGTAGTGAGTGTGTTTCAGCGGAGATTGTTTCGAAGTACGCCTGAAACTCTACGACCCGATCGGAGGCGCGAATAAAAGAGTCTAAGATCGACATAGTGAATTCTAAGAGACATGTAATGAGGATAACAAGCTAGTAGTTAAAAACCTCAGTGAGTTTTGTTAGACCCAGAGGGGAAACAATCGAAAATTAATTCAAAAAATTGTTTCAAGAAACTAAAAGCACCAAAAATATCCTAAAACCGTAGCCAGCGATTCTCAAAATATGGTTTAAACCCGTTAAAATAACGAATGGGAATTGTTCAAAGAAACAAATTTTCCAAAATTGTTCGTTCCAAAATATAGTTTATACAAATGTTTTTTAAATACGTAAGTGTACAAGAGTGAAAGTGCAAAGAGTGTGCAAAGATGAGACAGCGTTAATTGATTATTTACGTTGATTTTATTTTAATTTGTTAAATAGCTTTAATCGTTTGCAGTCTGTTAGATTATTTTAAATAATTTTATTAAATCTCTAATTTATTTTGATTTTAATAACGAATAATTAGATTTAATTTCAGTTAAAACTGTAGTTATTCAATTAATCTGTGATATTATTTATTTAATTTGTGATAATTTATAGCCAGCTGAGATATTTTTTCTAATTCTGTGATCTTTACTTGAAAATTTTATTTTAGTTTTAGTTTTTTAGGATTAGATTTAAGTAGGTAGCTAAATTTTATATTATTTATTTAGTTTCTAGTATTTAATTTCTTTTTTATTTATTTTAGTTTATTTAATACTAAAATGTCTGTGTGGCAATTGTTCTATTCAAACCAAAAAGTTCACTGGGATGCTAAAAGATACTTCTTTATTTATAAATTTTTATGAAAAGATACATTGGCAAAAAAATGTAAACAATATAAAAAAACTTCTTTTGTTTTGTTTACATTCACCTTTCGGTTATGTATGTAGAAGTTGTGTGTGTATGATCACTGCACTCTATTTTTAATTGTTTTGTTTATGTTTCTTCTTTCTTATTTATAACTCGACAAGTTATGTTTAAACTTCTCTCTGTTGTAATAACTAACAGAAGTTGAGCGGGAGAGGTTTGAGAAATTAAAAGAGTTTTCTGTTAATATGTTTTATGCTATGTTAGTTACGTTTGATCACAGAATGTATTTCAACTTGTTGGCAGTAAAAAATATTTTATGATTTTAACTCAATTTACACTCACTAACAATATTTTTTTTGTTTTGTGGAAATCGTTTGTTATTATGAGGGGATATTTATTTAGTACAGAGAAATAACTGTCCACATTAAGGATTTGTTGTTGCACTTTTATTCCACTTACTCTTTGCACTTTTATTTTGTAGTTATAGAAATTTTAATTTAAAAAAATAACTAACAAACACTTACTTGGGGTTTTTTTTTATTGGTTATGATGAGTGTTACTTAGATATTTCTCTTCTGGCCAAATTTGTCCACAATAGAGTGATGTTGATTTAAATTCCGCTGATGGTTTTTATGTTTGATGTTTGGTTGATCAATATATGATTTTGTTCCAAACGGGGTTTAAATTTCTGTAAAGAAATTATTTGGGAAAAATATTTGCAAGTTCTTTTGGCTCCGGTTAGAAGGGCCTGAATGTTGGGGTTAAAAAGGCAAATATTTTTCAACAAATATTATAGAAAAAATGCGGGGGAATTAGCGTTTTAATTTATTATGTTATTACCTTTTGGCTGTTCGGGATACACTGACTTGTGTTACAATATTCTTTTAACTTTTAATTTGCGGTAACTTAAAAAAAGGAAGATGTAAGCAACGGCTGAATACAAAGAGAGCGCAAGGAATTGGAAATTTCCAAGCCTCTCTTCGTACACTGTGCTTATTACAATTACTTAAAAAATAAGATTTATATTTGTTCACATACCAATTTTCAAAATTTTCGTAAACTTGATAGTACTGTCAGCTTTGCTCAATTTTAATTCTATGGGTTTTTTATACAAATTCAAGACTTACTAAGTAATGTAAAAGTAGACTAAGCGCGATACTAAACGATGCACAGTGGTTTACGGACGCTTTTTTTGGAAATAATTCTGTAACTTTTGAACGACTGGATAAATTTGAATGAAATTTGGAACGGTGGTAGCCAAACACTGGTCCATGAGGGGTCGGGAGAGTAATTAATGGACCTTCAAAGTTGGTTACCTTAGTTTAGAATTTGCAGAGTTAATACCACTGTGCACTATTAACTTTATATGCACACATTACTACCAGATTAAGACTTGACCAGATTAAGACTTGACTGGTACCAAAAACCTACGTCATCGGGCAGAATTATTAATTATAACACTTGTCAGCCAAAACATGTTATAATTAATACAGCAAACAACATGATAAAACGCGTTCTTAATATAAGTGATACATGCTTTCACAAAGAAAATATACTAAAGATTGAAAACATTTTGAAAATTCCCAAAGAATGTCATTAAAAATCTTATTGAACAAGTAAAAACGGACAAAGTTAAAAGTAATGAAGAACAAATAGAGAAAAAACCGATCATTTATAAATCAATGACTTATGTACCTGGTATATCGGAAAGACTGGGAGGAGCAGGAATTTACGATAAGGAGAAGTACAATATCGCCTTTACATAAAATAATACTTCAAAAAATATCTTCTCTAACACAAAAAGCAAGTTGGACAAAATGGAATCGACTAATGTGATATATAAAATCAAACAGGGTAAGGATTTGAACACTCATTTCACACATTTACTCATGTGCAAAAATTCCTTTTTATAAAAATCTCGCACACAGTCATGGCTATTAACAAATTTTTCTTGTACATTCATCTCTTACTCGTGTTGACAAGAGTAAACTTTTTCTACACAAGTCACGATCAACTAAAAAATGAAAACCACATTTTGTGTGCCACTCACAAAAAATATTTTACACGACTAGCGCACGACTTGCCCGTGAGTGGCACATTAGAAGAAATATTAACTAAATTTCTGCTTTGTTAAAGAAAAGACAAAAACAAAAAATACAAGAACAAAATCAAATTATTGCAAAAAAATAAATGGTTCGAGAGAACAGAGAGAGAGAGAACAGGTTTAAGAAACACAGCGGGAAATATCGCAAGGCCTTTAAACAAAAGTGCATAGAAATACATATACATAGGTATTTTTAATATTTTGATATTTTGTTTTTGATATTTTGAAAAAAAAAATGATTCAATCTGTTTTTTATTTATCAAAACCCGCATTGATAAATAAAAAATTTTACATTTTTTATTTTTCTGCAATTTTTTCACAGTACAAATCTCTAGGCCTCGTAACCGTAGATTTGTCCTGCTGAAAATGTAAAAGACTCAATTGTAATTAACTAATAATGATAATTAACTAAATTAAAAATGAATGAATGACAAATATGGATGCTCATGCGCCTGCTTATGTTGAAGTTTAGTTTAGTCGTGCGCATGAGGAAATGATTTTTAAATTGTATTCACTCTTCACGCGCGAGAGTTGTATTAGTTAATCTTTAGTCATAATTGTGTGTAACAAAACAAAAAAAAAAATTACTCACAACTCTTGAGAAAGTACTGAATTTAGACAAATGAGCTTCACACTCGTGAATATTTTCTTACCCTGAAATCAAATGCATGGGCGATGGAAGCAATAACTGTGACCAGGTATATGTAGGAACTACAAAAAATAAACTAAAAACAAGAATAGCTGGACACAAATCAGACATTAAAAATATATACAAAATTTCATCACAAAAAACCGCACTAATGACCCACTGTGCAGAAAACAAACATAAACCAAATCTAGACACAGTAGAAATTTTACAAAGGGAAAAAAACAACAACAAACGATGCATAATTGAAATGTTACATATCATAAACAATAACAAAGAAGAGCGAATGAACCATAAAACCGATGTAGAAAACTGCGCTCAGAGTTATCGTAACATCATAAACAAAATCAATTGGAATATAAGTAATCAGTGCAATTTTAATATTAAGAGCAAATAGACGTAAGACTTCTTGTACTCTTTTATTGTACTCATTGTAAGTTTGATTATGTTTGGAAATTGTGATTAGTGTTTAATGTTTTGGTTTTATTTTTAAATAATTTTTAGAATCCTGATGATGCTATCCAACGGATAGCGAAATATCGATAAATAATTAAATAAATATATTTAATTTTTTAAAAAATAAAAAAACAACTATAAGACCTCAAGCTTGAAAAAATCTTTTATTATTTTTGCGAAAAAGGAAATAGTTCGACGAAAAAGAAAAATATATAGAGAAAATAATTATCACAATAAAATTTTGTAGTTATGTAGACCAATAAAATCTAAAAGCAATAGACTAAAAAATTCCCGATTTTAACTGAAAAATTCCTCGATTCCCAACTCGGGGAAAAAGTGTTTCAAGAAATGAGTTTTTTTACAAAAATGGCAACACTGACTCTATTTGCAGCGCGTTTCAGAAAAAGCTTTTCTAATCAATAACAGATATGTGAGAAAATACAAACAGTATATTTTTTTTGTAAATCGGTTCTGTGCCTTTTGGAGAGGGCATGTGCGAGGACCAAAAGCCCAATTCTCATTATGTCTTCTTTTAAAAACTTTAAAAATCTTTTTATGTTTCTTAAGAAAATATTTTTTTATTAGTGAAAAAATGTAGCTATCTTTTAGGGAAAAACTCAAAAAAATAGTGATATTTTTTTGTATGTTTCAACTTTGAATATTTTTAACTTTTAAACAAAAGAAGATATCTATAACAAAAGAAGATATCTATTGCACAAGCATTATTCAGAATTTTATTAGGAATTCAAGGAATATTCTTAAAAAATTGTTGGTCCTCTGATGCGTCCACCAGATCAAAAAAAGTTTAAAAAATAGGTAAAAAATCAACCCAAAAAATTCTTTTTACAAATATCTCGAAAGCCAAAGGAGATAACCTACACATGTAAGCGTATTTTTTGTAGATCTTCTCAAGGACAACTTAATTTTAAAATTCCTTTTTAATCCATCCATAAATGGATTTTAAGGGAATTTTTAAAAAAGTCGAACACCCGAGGTGACCAACTTTGAAGGTCAATCAATCACTCTCCCGACACCTCATGGATAAGTGTTTTTGAAAATCAACTCCTTGACTATCACCGTGTCAAATTTCATTCAAATATCTCCAGTCGTTCCAAAATTATTTCCAAAAAAAGCGTCCGTAAAGATCTTCTCAAGGACAACTTAATTTTAAAATTCCTTTTTAATCCATCCATAAATGGATTTTAAGGGAATTTTTAAAAAAGTCGAACACCCGAGGTGACCAACTTTGAAGGTCAATCAATCACTCTTCCGAAACCTCATGGACCAGTGTTTTTGAAAATCAACTCCTTGACTATCACCGTGTCAAATTTCATTCAAATATCTCCAGTCGTTCCAAAATTATTTCCAAAAAAAGCGTCCGTAAACCAATGTGCGATGGCCAGTTGCATTATTTTCAAACATGATAGATGTATCAGCGTATAGCTCCTACGTCATATGGACTTACATGATTTCTGACTTGAATTTGAATAATTCCAAGGCGTTTGATATAGTGTAGCACTTCTTTCAAAACTTATTGCCTTTGGTGTCGGTAATTGCTTGTCTAAGTTGATATCGAGCTTCCGCAGAGACCGCTCTTTACGAGTTGTAGCAGATGGGTTCTCTTCAAACGAGTTCAAGATTAATTCAGGAGTACGGCAAGGCTCTGTTCTTTCTCCTTCTCCTACTCTATTTTTATTTTTATAAAAGACCTTCTACGTCAAACTTCCAATCCTACTAATTTTTGCCATTCATATTCATTCAATCGTAGGCCAAGGTTCTTGAGGTTGACGTTATGAGACCAAACCTAAATAAATCATTCTTCTTAAGTAATTGCTCCTGCTCTGTACCTCATTAGAATGGTCGAGACTTCTTGGTAAGCATATGCAAACTTGCGGCCACACTTCCAAAATTCGGAACAAATCGCCTGTAGTAAGTGCATAACCCCAGGAAGCTACGTGGAGATTTGTTGGTTGCAGCCAGTCTTTGATAGCTCGTATTTTGTCCTCATCAGTCGCTGTGCCATTTTTAGTCACCAAGTGCCCCAAGTATTTTACTTCTTTCAGAAACAGAGCACATTTCATGGCACTCAAGGTAAGATTGACCTCCGCTATGCGTTTAAGGACTTCCTCCAGATTTTTCAGATGTTCATCGAAGGTTTTTCCCATGACGATAAAGTCGTCTAGGTACATCAAACATGTTTTCCACTGAAGTCCTCTCAATACTCGTTCCATTAGCCGTTCGAAAGTAGCTGGCGCGTTGCAGAGTCCAAATGGCATAACGTTGATTCTTGGTAAGGGGTAGCAGTCCTTTTTCGTAACATCGTTTAGCTTTCGGTAGTCAACACAAAATCTGGTGCTGCCATCTTTCTTCTTAACCAGTACCACCGGAGAGCTCCAGGGACTTGCGGATGGCTCAATTACTCCACTACGCTCCATTTCGTTGACCAACTCCTTAACTTCGTCACGCTTGGCCAGGGGAATACTTCTAGACGCTTGTTTAATTGGCCTCGCCTCGCTCGTATGAATTTCATGTTTCACTACTGCTGTTCTTCCCTGGAGTTGAGTTTTTAACTCAAATACCGCTACATGCTTCTTCGGTAATTGTTCGCTTTATTTTTATATGACGGTATCAAGCGTTCTACCCATTTCTCTACATAATCCGTCAGTTTTTGTTATTCTTTGCTAAACATCTTAACAGGCTCTTTCGTCTCCCATCTGATTATCGCCTCAGTGGCTGCGAATTAACCAATTTCTGAGTTAGGTTTGAATACTTTTTCATGGCAGGATAAGTCAAGAACTCTTATAGGAATTCTTCCGTTATGCACTAGAGCTTTTCCAGTTATGATGTCATTCTCGAGCTTTGATTCTAACACCCACAAACTGATGTCTTCCCAATATCCCTCCATACGGGCCCATATCAATGATTCTGACAGTGGTGGCAGTTTACTATGCTCGACAGTTATCAGTTTCCTAACATTGGGCTTGCTCGCGTAACCAACATCGAGGGGTATCTCTACATTTCTCCAAATCATTATTTTTGGCCCCAGGTGTAATCTAACGCCATTCATAATCATAAAATCTGGACCGATTATTACTTCGTCCACAATACGTGGTTATCGTGCAGGTTGGCAATGGCTACTTTAGCACTTTCTTTACCTGTCGCGTGCTCTCCAGTTGCCGTGCGCAGGTTAATGCCGTTCAAGGATTCAAGGTTCTCACGCACCAAATCGGCCCTAATAACACTGCTCTGCAGCCAAATCCTCCTTTTAATAAAACTATGTGGACTACATGGATTTTAATGCGCTAAACTCAGATCCCTTGTCGGTTTTTTCCATCAGATCTGGATTTTTTTATGGGCGTGGCAAATGTTTCCCCTTAAATTACTCAGGTACGGAGACAGGTACGGAGAAGATGCATAACAAAATTGCATTTATTTTAGTCCAATATAATTTTTCTGTATCTCTTATCGTTTTTGGAGTTATTTAGAAATTAATGGAGAAAAAATTTTTTCGTGCGTAATTCGTACTTTTTTTTCAGGTTAAAAATGTAATTAAAAAAAAAATAAAGTAAAATAAGCTATAAACCATAAAAATAGGTTTAAAAATGTGAATTTTGTTACCAATTTACCGCAGGTACCCAATATATTTTATAAAAAATACCGTTGTATTTTAGCTTCATTACCTAATGAAATCTTATGGTCATATGTAAGGTTGGTTGCATTGCAATATTGGGTACCTGTGGTAAATTGGTAATAAAATTGGATGAGTCGTTCTCGAGTTATAACGAAATAGGTCTCCGTACCTGACTAATTTAAGGGGAAAAATTTGCCACGCCTATAAAAAAATCCAGATCTCATGGAGAAACCGAAAACGGATTTGAGTTTAGAGCATCAAGATCCATATAGTCCGCATAGTTTTATTAAGAGCAAAGACAAAAATGAATTTTTGCAGAGCAGTGTAATTGACTGAGACGCCCATGTGTCTATGATAAAAACATGCCTTTGGATTGTGGTTCCACCTATTGGCTGTGTTCGGATGAAGAGACAGATTTATATTGTCTTCTCGGTACCCTGCAATTTCGCTCGAAATGCCCTCCTTTACCGTAGTTAAAACACTTGGATTTTGGCTTGCTCAATTTCTCATCTACCGCAAGGCAAAGTACTGTAAATTTTCGTTAGGTAAAGTTTAAGACGGTAAATTTCATTTATGTGTTCGCCACCGTACTTACGCTGAAGAGCAGATACGATGTGATCAACATTTTTTCTGCAGCTTAACGGCACACTTTCTAGAATTTCAACTGCATTGCCTTTTATAGCCAAAATTAGTTCTACAGCTTCCTGGTCGTTGTCCCATAGATTCCTCTCGACGACTGTTTCAAAACTGGGTGTTTTGTTTTACCGGATGTTTCCTGAATAACTCGCACTGGACCCCCTTGCTGTTTTATGTCGTTAAATTTCGCTTCTAGATCAGCCAGTTTCTTGTCAAATTTGTTCTCATTGACTTTCTCTTCTAGATCGCCAATCTTCTTTCCGACTTCATTCTCTATATCAGACAGTTTTTTGTTAAATTTTTCAATCTCAAAGCCATCGATGCGATCGTTGTAGATCGTTGCCGAAATTTCCTTAAGTTGTTTATTTGTGGATCCTGAAATTTCTTCCAGTTGTTCTTCTTTCTGTTTGTTGTCCTGCCTTACCTCAGCATTAAGCATCTCGTTGTTACCTGCAATCATAGTTCTTGTTTGCTTATTGTTGGTTTCTATATTTTCCATCATCGCGGCGAACATTGAGTTTCTGTCTAGGCTGCCAATCATGGAACGCGTACTAACCTCATTTCTTCTATACATTCGAACTTGTAAGTTGCAATGTCAATACCTTGATTTTGTAGTTCGTTCTTAAGCCTTCTGTGTCGTTCGGCTTTGGTGCCGGCAGTTGGCACGTTCATCTTTCCCAACTCCTTCTTGACCTGATCCAATCGTAGATTATTGAGTTTTAAGATGCTTGTTATTTTTTTCTTTAAATATTTGAAAAAAATCTTTTTGCAAATAACCGGAAACAAAATTAAAACAATTTATGTAGTTTTACAAAGTTATCGTTTTATTAACTTATAGAGTTACATAGTTCACTTTTAACACAAATTGTAAACAAACTTGTAACTTTACAAATATTCTTAGTCTCACTGTTCTCTTACGCGTACAAATAAAAACTCTCCACGATATCAGTTCGTCAGCCTTTTATAGTAGAGAAGAGAGTTTCTAGCATTTTCTGCAGATGTAAACAAAAAGCTGCTGTCGTCGATTACACTAACAATGCGGTTTACGAATGTTCATGCTTGCTGTATTATCTCACATGATCAAGAACACACTCACCCATATGTTGTACAAACGGATTATCTGAAGTTAACAGCAACAGGGAGAGAGAGTGTAGATAAAGAGAAAAATGTTGCTCTACTCTTACAGCAAAACATTAAGAGAAAAATGTTATTCTGCTTATAGACACAAACAGAAACACAACTACACCAACAGAAACATTCTAGAAAACTAGGGGAAGAATTATAACTTTGCACAATGGGGCTGATAACCTAAAAATTCGTGACAATATAAATTATGAAGGCCAGTTCATCATGAGTATGGGTTTTCTTTTCAATGAAAAATTGTATATGTCGCACATAAATTTTTGTGTTTTGGTGATATCTCAGGTGCTTTTAAACGATTTTGATGAAATTTAATAGCGTGCTACGTAGAAAAATTTCATAAAATCTGATATACAATTTATGTCGATACACTCTCTAGCAGCTCCACAAACTTGATTTGCAATCATCTCGCAAGGCTGTTTTTGCACTTTGAAGGTCATCGACTAAGAAGGATGAATAGCATGCACCTGGTGAGCTAAGACCTTTCTTATCTATTATCACTGAACAATTCCCTATTAACTCCAATAAATATCAAATAGAGTTACAGTGGCAACCTCTCTATATTATTTCCGTTCAGAGGTTCGAAAGGCTTAATTCCTAATTTTTAAAATCAAATTCATTTTAGTGTTTATATCATTCCCGTAATACATTCACCTGAATCAAGTCATAAGCCTTAACTTTTAAGAATTAACAGATATGATTTTAAATTCTCTGTGAATTCATTCTTAGCGAATCTAAAATCAGTTAGATTTAATTCATTTTATTTAATTCTTAATCTAATACAAAAAGAATTAAAAATTGTATTTATAAACAAATCATTTTGTAAAGGCATACAAAAATAAATATATTCAAACAAACCTTGCAGTTCAAAAATATCTTATACCTATAAAAGAGCGAAATGAAATAAATCTCCACGAAAAACCATAAATAAGTTTCAGGATTGCATTAGGAATTAAATATCATTTAATACCCATGAAAAAAATTCCCCATTTTGAAGGATAAAGAAATGACTCTTTCTTAAGTTATTGGGTTTAAGAAGGGTGTTTAAGCTGAGGTGATTTCCTTCTCGATCTTAACAAAACCAAGTTAAATTTGTTTAAAATAAATGTATAAAAAGTCATATGATTTTAATGTGATTCATTTATTAACGACATACATATGTATATATATATATTTTCTAATTGTACTAAATTATGTAATTATATTCTAATTCTATCATAATTGTGTATATGTATATGAATCTCAGTTATGTAATATATCTTCTTGCGAAGAAACTGATGTTTTTAGACCTGCAGGCCATATACAAATGACATTTCTGTGGAAAAATTCGAAAACTTATTAAGTTGACTCAGGCGAAATTTGAAAAAATAAAAAAACTGTTTGTCATTGGTCATAAGATCAGAAAAACTATTTAAAATATAATATATACACATAAAACTAAAGATAATCTATAATCTCATCCAGATTCGAAAACATATAAAATCCATTATTTCCCAGCAACACAATAAAACCAGACATAATATACTCTTAGATATCAGCACATTTGTACATGTATATGTATATATTTACAAAAACTAATGCCACAAAAAATTAATTATTTTAATACAT
Organism: Stomorhina lunata; assembly: GCA_933228675.1. Taxonomy (NCBI): domain Eukaryota; kingdom Metazoa; phylum Arthropoda; class Insecta; order Diptera; family Rhiniidae; genus Stomorhina; species Stomorhina lunata. The sequence goes on from CAKOFX010000013.1 coordinate 72,306, forward strand.
TTTTTTAAGAAAATATTTATAATTAGCAGATTTTTTCATTGATTGCATTTCTGGTAAAGATTAGGTCGTTATAAACGAAAGACCTTTGATATTACTATATTTCTGCATACCTAAATATATTTTAAAAGTTATAGTTTAACAAACAAATGCAAAAAATACACAAGTTTGCCGTAAAATAGCCACATTAGGGTAGTTCTGCCACAAAAAATTAATTATTTTAATAAATTTTTTTAAGAAAATATTTATAATTAGCAGATTTCTTCATTGATTACATTTCTGGTAAAGATTATGTCGTTATAAACCAGTGTTTTTAAAAATCAACTCCTTGACTATCACAGTGTCAAATTTCATTCAAATATCTCCAGTCGTTCCAAAATTATTTCCAAAAAAAGCGTCCGTAAACCAATGTGCGATGGCCAGTTGCATTATTTTCAAACATGATAGATGTATCAGCGTATAGCTCCTACGTCATATGGACTTACATGATTTCTGACTTGAATTTGAATAATTCCAAGGCGTTTGATATAGTGCAGCACTTCTTTCAAAACTTATTGCCTTTGGTGTCGGTAATTGCTTGTCTCAGTTGATATCGAGCTTCCGCAGAGACCGCTCTTTACGAGTTGTAGCAGATGGGTTCTCTTCAAACGAGTTCAAGATTAATTCAGGAGTACTTCAAGGCTCTGTTCTTTCTCCTACTCTATTTTTATTTTTATAAAAGACCTTCTACGTCAAACTTCCAATCCTACCTACTCTTTTGCAGATATTAGTAATTTTTGCCATTCATATTCATTCAATCGTAGGCCAAGTTTCTTGAGGTTGACGTTATGGGACCAAACCCAAATAAATCATTCCTCTTAAGTAATTGCTCCTGCTCTGTACCTCATTAGAATGGTCGAGACTTCTTGGTAAGCATATGCAAACTTGAGGCCACACTTCCAAAATTCGGAACAAATCGCCTGTAGTAAATGCATAGCCCCAGGAAGCTGCGTGGAGATTTGTTGGTTGCCCCAAGTATTTTACTTCTTTCAGGAACAGAGCACATTTCATGGTACTCAAGGTAAGATTGACCTCCGCTATGCGTTTAAGGACTTCCTCCAGATTTTTCAGATGTTCATCGAAGGTTTTTCCCATGACGATAAAGTCGTCTAGGTACATCAAACATGTTTTCCACTGAAGTCCTCTCAATACTCGTTCCATTAGCCATTCGAAAGTAGCTGGCGCGTTGCAGAGTCCAAATGGCATAACGTTGAACTGGCATAGCCCATTAATTGCACTAAAAGCTGTTTTCTCTTTGTTTTTTTCTCTAATCTCCACCTGCCAGTAGCCGCTTTAAAGATCTAGCGTAGAAAACCATTTCGCTCCACCTAATGTGTCCAGGGTGTCATCGATTCTTGGTAAGGGGTAGCAGTCCTTTTTCGTAACATCGTTTAGCTTTCGGTAGTCAACACAAAATCTGGTGCTGCCATCTTTCTTCTTAACCAGTACCACCGGAGAGCTCCAGGAACTTGCGGATGGCTCAATTACTCCACTACGCTCCATTTCGTTGACCAACTCCTTAACTTCGTCACGCTTGGCCAGGGAAGTACTTCTAGACGCTTGTTTAATTGGCCTCGCCTCGCTCGTATGAATTTCATGTTTCACTACTGCTGTTCTTCCCTGGAGTTGAGTTTTTAGAGCTTTTCCAGTTATAATGTAATTCTCGAGCTTTGATTCTAACACCCACAAACTGATGTCTTCCCAATATCCCTCCATACGGACCCATATCAATGATTCTGACAGTGGTGGCAGTTTACTATGCTCGACAGTTATCAGTTTCCTAACATTGGGCTTGCTCTTGTAACCAACATCGAGGGGTATCTCTACATTTCTCCAAATCATTATTTTTGGCCCCAGGTGTAATCTAACGGCATTCATAATCATAAAATCTGCACCGATTATTACTTCGTCCACAATACGTGGTTATCGTGCAGGTTGGCAATGGCTACTTTAGCACTTACTCTCCAGTTGCCGTGCGCAGGTTAATGCCGTTCAAGGATTCAATGTTCTCACGCACCAAATCGGTCCTAATAACACTGCTCTGCAGCCAAATCCTCCTTTTAATAAAACTATGTGGACTACATGGATTTTGATGCGCTAAACTCAGATCCGTTTGTCATTGGTCATAAGATCAGTAAAACTATTTAAAATATAATATATACACATAAAACTAAAGATTTTTTGTACACATAATCTATAATCTCATCCAGATTCGAAAACATAAAATCCCTTATTTCCCAGCAACACAATAAAACCAGACATAATATACTCTTAGATATCAGCACATTTGTACATGTATATGTATGTATTTACAAAAACTAATGCCACAAAAAATTAATTATTTTAATACATTTTTTTAAGAAAATATTTATAATTAGCAGATTTCTTCATTGATTGCATTTCTGGTAAAGATTAGGTCGTTATAAACCAGTGTTTTTGAAAATGAACTCCTTGACTATCACCGTGTCAAATTTCATTCAAATATCTCCAGTCGTTCCAAAATTATTTTCAAAAAAGCGTCCGTAAACCAATGTGCGATGGCCAGTTGCATTATTTTCAAACATGATAGATGTATCAGCGTATAGCTCCTACGTCATATGGACTTACATGATTTCTGACTTGAATTTGAATAATTCCAAGGCGTTTGATATAGTGCAGC